>PVKS010001532.1:12500-139386 GCA_004027875.1 Aplodontia rufa
TGACTTCGTTCAAGGCATATATCCTTGGGAAAGCCAGAACATGATAAGGAGAACAAAAGAAACATTAAAAAATGAAATGAATGAAGATTTTAACTCTACTCTTGTGCATGCTGAGCAGTAACAGAATAGGCAATATAAAATACAGCTTTAGTAATGGTGATATCATCCTAGGATGTTCAACACTACACTGAACAGTCATATGAAAAATGTCCATGGACATTAATAGTGACATAACAGAAGTGTTCCTGATGCTAAAACACCTAGCCCTAGCTTCATGCATTCATGGCAATCTCAAGTAAATAATACTTTTGAGGATAGAGGTTTATGGCAACATAACAGAAAAGATGCTCGACGTTTTTTCCTCCCCAACAATGCTGGTGTTTTGTGTGACTTTGAAGACATGCTAGCAAGCTAACAATTCATTTTCTAAGAAGTCTAGAAACCATTATTAGACTAACACACTTCAAATCAACTTAAATTTAGATATGACAAACTATTATTTAAATCATAAGGAATAAAATCCATTGCCTTGTGCAGATATTTATTTTGAACATAGAAGTACACTGTCATTCTTCTCTAAAATGCAACTATAAAAGACTAGACATACATTTAAAGTATCTTACTGATCTGAAATGGATTATATACATTAAATATTTTGACAACTGTATTGAAGTAGGAAATTAAAATATATATTTCATCCCAGGGCCCAGAACATAGATATTCTAGCTTAAATGGAGAATAAAAACCACCAAGTAAGATAAAATACTCACACTATATGTTATTAAAATGTTTTAGATTTTTTTATAATAACTGACAATTGATGTTCTTTTTTAAATGAAATCACAAATGCAAAGTTAATCTACTTCATGCTAATAATATAATCAACAATATGTATAATTAGGAAAAATAGAAATTTTAGTTCAAACTTAAACCTTTGATTCCTGGAGGAGATTTTAATGTAATGAGAATCACAAATATATGAGTATAATCTTATAAATATCTTATAAATATTTTATGATGATATATACTTAGAACAGACATATATGAAACTACAGAAAAAGCTACTATAAGGGATGTTTTATGATGTTTATTGTTTTTACCAATTGGATGGCAACTGCTTCTTTTATTATTTGGAGAAGTTCTAGAGATCTTATCTAAAATGCCAATCAACATTAAAAGTATAAGGCTGATGTCCCCACCCTTATGGGGACAAATACCTGTTAAAGACTTAATTCACAAAAGAACTGCTTGCGTTCTTTTAGTTGTTATCAATTAAGCCATTGGATTCATTTCCAAAGGCCAGTTTTTTAAAAAGCCACTAAATTTATATCATTTTGGATTACTAATCTTGGCAGTTAACTAAGGACTGACCAAACTAAGATTCTTTTTCATAAATCCAGTTTTATTTAAAGGATTCAAATATTCCTATAAATCTTTGAAGACAAAATACTGCAAACCTTCTAGGACTTATGCTAACTTACAGTTTGATCCTGCCACCTGCTATGTGAGAACAGGTTCCTATGCCAATCGAGTATAATAGGTAGGTCATAACAGTGGCAGATTAAATATTAGAACAAACAACTTCAATTGTTTTATAATGACATTGTAATTCTTTCATGATGTTTCTTGTAAAGAAACTTTCAGATATCTAACAACTATTTGTGCATCACACTCTGTTGCTATATAATTGTTACTGGAAAAACAAAATTATGTATTTATCGTTCTGATTAGACCAAATTGAAGTTTTAGCCTGATTCTATTTTTAAACTTTCTATTTGTAAAACAGATTTTACTGATTCTTTAAAAATAAAAGTAATAATAAAACTTAAATGGCACTATTCTTCTGGTAGATATAAAATGCTTCACAAATAACCAAACAATAATTCCAAGGACTATGGGTAGCAGGATTGTTCTCCTTTATTCTGCGTAGAGCATATTAATCCTAAATTTTCACACATCAAGTGCAAACATCTCTTTCAGACATCTAAATAATTAGCTGAGCATTGTTACATGTAATAGTGATTTTGTTAAATGTATTTTTAAAAAGCAATTATATTTCAATAATTTCATAAACAAAAGATTCTGAAGTAGACTAGCTTATTAAGTTCTATTTGTACATATTTGGTAGAAAAAATATGGGGGAATTGAAAGTAATAAAATAATAAAAAAGGAAAATATTTTCTTAGAAAAGATATTTTTCTTGGAATTTGTGATTATATATAATAAAAGGCTCTTATGGTTGATAAAAGGAGCTAGAATGTTAAAACTACCAAACTTCTGAATTGTACTTTGAAAAAAATGATTTTAGAAAACAACAAACACTATAAATACCATACCTAAAACATATTAGTAAATGCAACATCTGAAAATCTTCACAGGACAAAAGGAACAGGAAGATAAGAAATGTAAGTCATCAAAGATCCAGAACAATGAAATCTCCTTCCTATAGAAAAACGTTCAGGGAACAACTGAAACAAGTTAAGTGAGTTATCCAATGGCATAAAGAGGGAGTGGAGATGTACCTCAGTGATAGAGTGCTTGCTTAGCATGTGCAAGGCTCAGGGTTCAATCTCCAGTCCCACTAAAAACAAACAAACAACAGCAACAACAAAAAAAAAAACCCAAAGGCACAAAGATACAAATGAATAATATAAATGGCTTTTATTTAAAAAGACTTAAAAAGCAACATGAATTTGTGTACCAACTTTCATTAAAATATGTAACGGCAGAACTGGAAAAAGTTGAGAAAATTTAAAAGGCTTATGGTATCTGAGCGTTGTCTTTTAAGAGAAATTGCAACTCAGATTCTTCCTGAGGATAACTTAAGTAGACTCTGTATCTAAGGATCAACCAGATAAGATTACCAAGTGTTGTTTTTTCAGTGTCTTCAAAATTGCTTCCCACTCTTGCAGCCTTAAAGCTACACTAATTATTTGAGAACGCACAGTTGATTTGAGTGCAGAGTCAGAAGAACTGATTTTTAATGAGTTCCAGAATATGGGGAAAGCAAATGTATGGAAGGATTTGGTATAGATATCATTAACAAGAAAGAAAGCTATCCATGATGTAGGATTCAAGAATAGCAAAAAATAGATGATACAGGAAGTCTTAAGTCACAAAGTGGCAAAAGTAATCTCATTTGTAAACTGACTTAAAACAAGAGAATAACTTTGTCTGCCCAATTATAGTCCATTTTGCTTTGGAGACCTTCAGAGAAAAATTTACTTTTCCTGTTTTTAAACCTTTACTAGCAAGAAACTCCTTAAAGCAATTTTTTCATGTTTAAGCATATTTTTAAAAGTTAGTTGACACTCAAGAGAATATGAAAACGTAGCCTTTCAAGTCCTTTCATTTACCCGTTGAACATTTACTGAACACTTTGTATTGGGAATACCAGGTCATTGTAATTTAAATAGATCACAGTTGAGTGGGAGAAAGAGATTTGTAATTAGATAACTATATTGGAATAAATGTCTGCTACAGTAAAGAAATGTTAAAACATACTAGGAAAAATGAGAAAAGGATCTTTATTGCCACAAGGGAAGCAATCAAAAGCAGTATTTCAGTAGAAATTAATAAAAAAAAAGGTATTTCAGGGAGAGAACAAGAAATGCTTGAGACAGGAATCAAAGAATAAGGTATATTCTAGATAATGCAAACAACTCAGAATTGGACTGAAAATGAAAAATGAAGAGAGGTGGAAGATGAAGCTAGAAAAGATTTTAAGGGCCTTGTGTGAGGACACGTTGAGTGGTTGAAAAGTTTATTCTCTTGGGTTAATGGGGCTATCAGAGGATTATGAGGCTTCATATATTTGAATTATCACTTATTATTTCCTAGTTTTCTTTTTATATTTTATAAACCTATAGTTTATAAAATCTACTTAAAAGCAGATTTGAGCTTTCAATCTTTTAAATCTTCTTTGACTCCCCTATAAATTTTCACTCTAAGTCTAGAACTAGATACAAAAGTCTCAAAAAAGCTGCTAAACTGTACTGATATTGTTCCATGCAGCATATTATTCTACTTATGTACTCTAACATCAATTATTACAATAGCTCTACTCATTCTTCTTGGTGTTCATCAGAAGGCTCTAGGTTAGTTGTATAAGAACAGAGCACACTGGATTAAAGTATAGAATTTGCTAAAGACCTTCTAAATCAGTGGTATTTTAAGCAAAACAAGTGATCCCAGTAAGCTCTTCAGTAACCTCTTGAAGATCAGAGGTCAGCATCCCACTTTTTTCAAAACTTGAGGACATTCATTCCTGGGTACCATTTTTTTTTTTAAACTCATGGGAATTTCCAGTTACAATAAGCATGAGTAGTGGCAGTGGGCAGCAGCACGTTTTTCTTTCCAAGGCTAGCACTTTCAACTCTTGGTAATAATATTATATATATTATGAAGGGCAAGGAAAATTATAATGAATTTAAAACTAAAAGCAAAATTAAAACATCAAAAATCAGTTCATTAATGAGATCCCAGTCATTCTGGGGTTGGGATGGGGTGAGTTAGACTGCTTTTATTTACCAAAAGTCTTTTGATGTCTCCAGAGTGATGGGGATGCTGACACTAAAGTGGGGAAGGTTATTAGTCATGGCTCCCCCTTCCCTTTTACCGTGGGCACTTATTAATTTGAGTGTCAAACAGGAAGGAAAAAACAGAGAATTTTGCTTCGACTTCACAAATGGAAAGACAGAATTGGAGATACAAAGTAATTTCCTGTTTTAATATCATTTAACTCATATTCATTTGCTCCAGAAATAAAAATGGCATTTTCCCTTTCTGCTTTGTCAGCCAAGGTGGACATATTACTTTTCTAAAATATGGACAGCACTGCCGAAACAATGATAATCTATATACATAAGAGTTACTTAGAAATGATAAAGACCAAATTAAGAAAACTACTTTGTTCCTGAACAGATATCAATGTGATATCAAGTTGCATGCTAAATTAAAAGTTAGAAAAGCAATAACAAGGCATAACCTCTCCCATATTTCTGAAATTGGACTTATTTGACATTTTATATTCTCTTTCTTAAATCATTTTAATATTAACTATAAGCCCCAAAGAAGATCAAGTATCAAAACAAGAACAATAGCCCTGGAATGTACCATTTAGTTCATAAAACTAGTATTTTTCACAACACATCTATAAAGGCTTTGACATTTGAAAAATGAGCAACAGTGGAATGTGCAAGAAAAGGTTTTACAGTTGAGCTTAGACATTTAACTGAGAAGAGGCTGCAACAATATCTCCTACGCCATATATTCTTACAAAGTGACTCTGACATTCCTCCTATTGAGTGGTAGGGTCCATTTTTCCTTCCTTAAACCTGAGTGGAGCTTTGTTGACTACTTAAGCCAAAGTGATGTTATGTGATTATTAGAAATATAAGACACAATAAAGGAAACAATCAACAGAGTAAACCATAACCTATGAAAGAGAAGAAAATACTCATAATCCATTCATCTAGTATGGAGTTCATCTCCAATATACATAAGAACCTCCCATAAGACATCCACAACACCCTAGCAAACAAACCAACCAACCCATAACTTCATTAACAATGGGTAATTTATACCAAAAACCGAGACTTAAGAGCCAAATATTTCTCTGATATATGGAAGCTAAGATAGGATGAAAGTTAGTGTAATTAATAAACCCACCAAAGTTGAAATTTCATATAAGCTGGGGGGACCATAACTATGAAGGTGTGGAAAGAAGGGAGGGAGGCAAAAAAGGGAGTAAGGGAAAAGTAGAGGGAGGGCTATCAATAGGACTGGGAACACTTGACTTCCATGGGAAGCCAAGCTATACATAGGTAGGCAGAGAAACTGAGAAATTTAAAAAATTAATATACATGTATATACTCATTTCTATCTATAGCGTGGGGTATTACAGAAGAGACATGAGATCTGGGACTGGATGAAGGGGGCACAGGGTAGATCCTGTACTAGGATTTGTCTTAACTTATTTTGTCAATACCCATGTATGCATGAATATGTAACACTGATTCCCTCCAATATGTAAGACTACAACAAACAAATAAAAAAAAAAAACCCACATTTTCCAAAGAACAAATATCAATTGCCAATGGGTATCTGAAAAGATGATCAGCACCACTAAGGGAAAAACAAACTAAAACCATAATGAGGTATCATCTCACACTTTTTAGAAAAACTATTATTTAAAAAACAAAAGATACTATTGGTAAGAATGTGGAGAAACTGAACCTTCACACAGTTAATGGGAACAAAATGATACAGCTATTATAAAAAACAGTATCTCAGAGGCTCCTCAAAAAATTAGAAGTAGAACTACCATATGATCCAACAATCCTACCTCTGGGTATTTATGAGATCAGGATCTTAAAGAGATGTTAGCCCTCCCATGTTAACTGCAGCATTATTCACAACAGCCAAGATGTGGAAACAACCTAACTGTCCATGAAGCTACTCTAAATACTATTTCTAAACTTTCATTTCTGCAGTTTGGGGGATTGAACCCCAGGCCACACACATTCTAAGGAAGTGCTATACCACTGAGCTACATCCCTAGCCCCTAAACTTTTGTTTAATATATAGGAACACAATTGATTTCTTTAAATGTAAACTTTATATATAATATGTATAATTTACATATAATAACATGTAACCAAATATATACACTGTATTCACACACAAAATTAAAGGTACAGATTCATCCTCCCTTTTCATCCCTCTAAAAAGCTTGCTCATGTCCCTCTACAGTTAATTCCACCTACCTTGCCTCCAGGTAACTACTGATCTGCTTTCTGTTGCACTACATTAGTTTTGTATGTGGTAGAATTACATGTAAATTACATATAAATATAATAATACATTGCCTTTTGTATTCTCAGTATAATATTTTTGTCATTTATTTAGGTTATTGTGTGCCTCAGTGGCTTGTTCCTTTGTGCTGTTGAGTAATACAGGTTGCATATACCTTATCTGAAATTCTTATGACAAGAAGTGTTATGCATTTCAGAGTATTATGGGTTTTGAATTTTTAGATTAAGAATGCTCAAACTGTATTCTATCGTATGACTACATCATGATGTGCTTATTCATTTATCTGTTGAAAGACATTTTATTTTGTCCAGTTTCTGGGTATCACATGAAAATTGCTGAAAACAGCTTGTTTTTGTATACAAGTTTTTGTATGGTCATGTGTTTTCAGTTTTCTCAATTAAATTCCTAAGATTGGAAGTGCTAAGTAACACAGTAAGTATATGTTTAACTTTTAAAGAAATGGCCCAACAATTTTCTAAGATGGTTGTACCATTTTTCTACCAACAATGTTAAAGTTCTAGTTGTTTCACATTCTTGTCAACACATGTTATCATTGGTCTTTAAATTTTAGACATTTTCATGGGTATATAGTGATAATTCACTATGGCTTTGATTTACATTTCTTTGATAACTAATGATGTTTAGTTTTTTTTTCCCCGGTAGTACTGGGGATTAAACCCAGGAACAGTAAACCACTGAGCTACATCTCCAGCCCATTTTAAATTTTGAGACAGGGTCTCACTAAGTTTTTGTGGACAGCTTTGAACTTACAAACATCCTGCTCCAGTCTCCTGAATCACAGGGATTATAAGCCTCTGCTATCAATCTTTTTTTTTTTTTAAAGAGAGAAGGACAGTGAGAGAGTGAGTGAGAGAGAGAGAGAGACAGAGAGAATCAATCTTTATTTAGCTTTTCACATGGCTTTCATTGCTGACACTTAGTCGTGTATGTGATTGCTGGGGTTTGAACCCATGTACTTGTGCATGCTGGGCAAACACCAACCGCCGAGCCACCACTCCAGCCCCGCTAAAAATCTTTTTAATGTGATGTGGGCTATTTAAATATCTTCTTGGAAAATAAGTTTTTTATTTTTATTTTTTGATAGCTTGTACACAGTAATCTTGCTAACTTTACTTTTAGTTTAAAATTTATCTGTAAATTTTTTTGGACTTTTATGAGCACAAATCATATTTCTGGTGGATGATCATAGTATTGTTTCTCCCCCATTCACATCTTATACCTTTTATTTCTTTTTCTTATTTTGGTATATCCATTGTGATGTTGAATAGAAGTGATAGTGGACTTTCCTATCTTTTGTTCTGTCTTAAGAGGAAAGTTTTCAATATTTGACTTTGTGGGTTTTTTTTTTTTTTTGTACTAGAGATTGAACCCAGGGATGCTTAACCACTGAACCACATCTCCAGCCCCCTCTTATTTTTATTTATTTATTTTATTTTATTTTTTCTTTTAAGAAAGGTGGACAGTGAGAGAGAGAGAAAGAGAATCAATTTTATTAAGTTTTTCATGTGATTTTCATTGCTCCAACACTTCATTGTGTATGTGGTACTGGGGTTCAAACCCACATCCTTGAGCATGCCAGGCGAGCACTGTAACCACTGAGCCACCACTTCAGCCGATTATTTTATATTTTTGAGACTGGCCTCACTAAATTGCTGAGGCTGGCTTTCAACTTGCAATCCTCCTGCCTTAGCCTCCTGAGTCACTAGGATTATAGGCATGCACCATTGCACCTGGCTCAATGTTTCATAATTAACTATGTTGGCTGTAAAATTTTTACAGATAAATTTTATCAAATTAATAAACCATGAATATATTGCTATTTTTCAATATTTTTCTGTACCTATTAAAATTATTGTTAGCCTTTTCTTATCTTAGAGATTCTGAAATACAACCCATTTATTTATTTTTTAAAGAGAGAAAGGAACAGTGAGAAAGAGAGAGAGAGAGAGAGAATTAATCTTATTTAGTTTTTCATGTGGCTTTCATTGCTCAAACACTTCATCGTGTATGTGGCGCTAGGGTTTGAACCCGCACCCTTGCACTTGCCAGACAAGCTCCACAACCACAGAGCCACTGCTCCAGAGGTTATTTTAATTTTTTTTTCATTTTTATTGGTTCTTTTTAGTTATAGATGACAGTAGAATATACAGTGACATAATTGAAAAAGCATGGAATACATCTAGTTCTAATACAGTCTCCAGTGTTTCCCCTTCACCTCCTTTACTCCCACCCCATTTTCTTCCCTCTGCTCTACTGATCTTTCTTAGATACTAATCTTTAATTTTTTAATTAGTATCTTGTTGATGTACATGATGATGAGATTCACTGTGGTATATTCATGTATGTACACAGGAAAGTTAGTTCTGATTCAGTCCATGAACTTTCCATATCCCAGCCTTCATTCCTTCCCTTTGTCTATTCCTCTGGTCTTTTTCTTATTTTGGATTAGTTCCCACAAATCACAGAAAACATTCAACCTTTGACTTTCTGAGACTGGCTTATTTCATTTAGCATGATAACCTCTGGTTTCATCCATTTACCAGCAAATGGTGCCATGAAGTCATTCTTCCTTATGGCTGAGTAATACTCCATTGTGTATACATAGTTTTTCTTTATCTATTCATCTATTAAAGAGCACCTTGGTTGGCTCCATAGCTTGGCTACTGTTGAATTGTGCTGCTCTTAAATATTGATGTGGCTGCATCACTATATTATGCTGATTTTAAATCCTTTGGATACATACCAAGGAGTGGGATAGCTGGGTCAAATGGTGGTTCCATTCCTAATATTTTGAGGAATCTCCGTACAGTTTTCCAGAGTGACTTCCAGTTTAAATGAAACTTCTTTATCTTTTATTTTGAGATAGGGTTTCACTAAGTTGTCAAGACTGGCCTGAACCTACAATCCTCTTGCCTTCTTAGCCTCCTAAATTGCTTTGTATTATAGAAGTGTACCACCATGCCCAAAAAATGTTATTTCTTAGTGCTTAAGTCACACTTTTAACTTAGCTAAAAGTTTAAGTTTCATTTGGGAAATAAAGTGTATAAGCAAGATTACTGCTGTCGTATACAGGAGGGATGACTGACAAATATTTGTTGAAAGGTTGAACCAATAAATGAATAAACTGAATGAAAAGAATAAACAGCCTTAAGAATCAGGAAACTGGAATTCTGAGGGGCTGGAGTGCTGGTGCAGCAGCTACAGAGCTTGCCTGGTATATGTGAGGATGCGGGTTCAAAACCCAGCACCTGGTACACAATGAAGTATCAGAGCGACAAAAACCACATGAAAAACTAAATAAAACGGATTCTCTCTCTCTCTCTCTATCTCTCTCTCTCTCTTTCTCTCTTGCTACCCCCCTCTCTCTTTGTTTTTATTTTTTTAAAGAGAGAGAGACAGCCAGAGAGAAAGACAGAATCAATTTCATTTAAGTTCTTCATGTGGCTTTCACTGCTCAGTCACTATGTTGTGTACATGGTGCTGGGATTTGAACCCACATACTCGCACATATCAGGTAAGCTCTGTAACCACTGAACCACTGCTCCAGGACCCTCTCTCTCTTTAAAAAAAGAAAGAAAAACAAACCTTGAATTCTGAGCTTAATTTGCATTATCTGCGACCCTAGCAAAATTTAAACACATTTTCCAAACTACATTTTCTTTTCTTCTTAAAGAGAGAGAGGGACAGTGGGAGAGAGAGAGAGAGAAAGAGAGAAGCAATTTTTTTATTTAGTTTTTCATGTGGCCTTTGCTGCTCCAAAACTTCGTTGTGTACATGGTGCTGGGGTTCAAACTTGTATACTTGTGCATGCAAGGCAAGCGCCATAACTGCTGAGCCACCACTCCAGCCCCAAACTACATTTTCTAATTACTACATTAATATCTACTCTTCAAATCACAAGTATATCAGAAAAATAAGAAAAATAAACAAGAGAATTACAACACAATGCATTAAGAACACAATATCTGAAATCAGACTGTCTAGGGTCAATTCCTGGTTCTGTTACTTAGCTGTGTAACCAAGAGTAATTGGTTAATTTGGCGTGTGTCAGTTTTTTAAACTGTAAAATGGGGATGGTTGTACTTATATAATTGTTATCATGCTTAAATGAGAAAATCTATGTGAAAGTATTTAAAATTTCTCTTGACACAGAGCAAGTCATCAATAAACATTAGATGATAATTAAGATAGGTAAAATGATATTTAACTTTACCTGGTAGACAGATCATTTAAACATCAAATATTGTGAATTTAAAACCAATTCACAGTATATCTTTAAATTTAACTATATTCTTAAATTACACTTTTTAGAACTTCAAAGACCTATGAAACACAGATAGCAACCAATTAACTTCCTTTTGAAAGTTAATTCTCTTTTTGTGATACTTCACTAGACTGGATCCTTCTTATTCACCAAATCTTAGTTCAGATATACCCTCCTCAGGTCATTTAAGCCACTACCTTCAAATTATACTATATTACAACAAATAATTTTCATAATCTGTAATCATTTTATTTACTTGTTTATTATTTCTCTTTACCACCAGAATATAAACTTCATGAGGGAAAACCCTTAATTTTTCCTGTCGTTACAAATAGACTTGGTTTAGACAGCCCATAAATATATCTGGCATGTGAATGAATAAATATATTGATTATAGATGGTTAGGCACTGAAAAAGCCAAAATGAAGGCTACATGTTCTTCCTTAAAGAGAATGGTCCTTTAGACCATTTGTTTTTGTTGTTGTTGTTTTTCTGTCAGTTATGTATATGTGGTGCTGGGGTTTGAACCCAGTTCCTCATGCATGGCAGGCAAGTGGGCAAGTGCTCTACCACTGAGCTACCACTCCAGTCCCTTCGAAAACATTTTTTATCATGGCCCCAGTTAAGAAAATATTTTAATTCATGATCTATTAAATACACATACTAAGATAAAAGTTCCACACACACAAAATAATAAAACCAAAACTGCATTTATGAAGTGTGATGAATTTTAATATTTCCTGTTCTATTCCTTTTCATTAAAAATAACTTACCATGGTTCACTAAACTGACCTTGTATCCTAAAATATATAAAGAGTTGAAGTTCAAAAAGAATGCTTTAGGTCAGAGATAATTAAACTGGTATCTGCAAAGCCTTAAAAAAATTATGTAGTTTTGTGTAATTTGAGTTTGGTGGTAGGCAGGGTTGTTACAGTTTTCAAATTCATGAGAGGTTTAGGTCTTCCTAGATTTAAGGGCTTCTATTTACTACGTTCATTATGTTATCTGTGAAGCACTACACAAATACAAGTATAAAAATGTGGTTTATTATAGGGACAGCAGTATTGATAGGAGCAAGCACTGTCTCTGGGGATCTAATAAGGCTCAAGTTTAAATCCTGACTTTAGGACCTTGTACAAATTACTTTGCCTATTGGCCTCAGTTTTCTTATCTGGTAAGTAATTTGAATATCTCCACGGAATTAGGTATAATAATTATAATTCCTGAAATGTATGGTGAGTATTCAATAAATATAGGAATAATTTTTATGCTGTAATATTTGTAACAAAATTAACTTCCATAAACAAAATACAATTTAAACAAAGTACAATCATATTTTGGGGGCAGGGTTGGTATTGGGAAAAAAATACAGACAAGTGCTCTACCACAAACGTGTATGTCCCTGGCCCTACAAAATGTAATTTAACAAAAAACAGATTATTCATGTATACATGGAATTTATACTCCAGGATCTTATTTCTTCTCATAGTTAATACTGCTGCATAAAAATAATAACAACTTGGTCCTGTAGGTACGAATTTATCAGTTCAGTGTATCAAGTACTCACAACGAACAAAGTTTATGGAAAATATAAACAAATTACTTCCCTCACTCATTATGATCACGTCATAATGAACAACTTATGGTTTTTCAACCAATGTTTCTTACATCACTTAGCTGCCTGTTGCAGGGTGGTGTGGCTGCACTGGAATTCTGCTTATTCCCTGCCTTTAAAGCTGCATCTCTTCTTGCTTGCTCAAGCAGAACTCTTGCTCTTTCTTTAAGTTCTTCTTGTCTGGATAACATTCGATGCTTAAAAAGCAAAGATACAGAATTAGAAGCCAAATTTAAACAAACAAACCCAAAATCAAATAAAAAATGTACATTTATATACTGATTAAAAGTCAGACAATCTGTTGAAATAAAAGAGGTCAGGAGTTAGAGTGTAGCTTCCTTGCTAAGATTACCTGTAGAGAATATTATAATATTGACTAGACATTTAGAGTGAATACATAAATCTTGACATAAAGGAAATACATCTTCACTGCCTAAAACTGGATTGAATTTACGTATGCTTTCATTAGAACAGAGTCTCCTAAGTGGTGTGTGTATTATTCTTCATATTTGCTCATAAGCACAGTATAATCTGTCAACCAAAGACATGGTTTTATAATTTGAGCATGTTCTTACATGTTGAAGGGATTCGTTGCAACACATTCATATATGCATATGTAATGATAATGTAACTTAAGCCTGATCCACATCCAGTATCTCCCCATTTTGCCCACTCCCTGCTCTTTTCTTTAATGTAATTCCTCCCATTATATATATAAATGCCCATATACATGTACATTAATTTTTGAATTTTCAAGATTTAATTGCCTGCATGAGTATTATTTGGCTTTTCAAGTGTATCTTGCAGAATTAATAACCACCCTTTTCCCTCTCTCTCCCCTCTCTCTGTCTCCTCCCCCAACCCATCAGAGCTATAGTTCCCCCAGATTATGTGATATTTTGAATTTGGTGTGTCTTGTAAATAAATCTGTCTAATATTCACCCTATCCTTGGTTTTACTCTATCTTATCCAAATGAGAGAAAACATTCGACCCTTAAATCTCTGGGTTTGGCTTATTTAGCTCAGCATGATTTTTTCTATTTTCATCCATTAACCTTCAAAAGCCATGATATCATTCATTCTAATAGCTAAGTAGACTCAATTGTGTGTGTGTGATATATCATATATATCTCACAGTTTTTGGATCCATTCATCCAGTGAGGGCATCTGGGCAGATGCTATAATTTAGCTGTTGTAAATTGAGCTGTACATCGATGTAGCTATGTCTTTAGGATATGCTTAGTCTAGCTCTTCTGGGAAAATACCCAGGAGTGGTATAGCTGGGTTGTACAGTGGTTCCATTCCTAATTTTTAACCAAGATATTTTTTAAAGTTTATAATTTCATTTTTATATTCTTATAGAAGTGATAACAATGTGTCTTCCCAATTTGTACCTAGAAAGATATTAAATACCTGTGACAATCTTTAAAATTTTTGACAATATTTATAGAAAGTGCAAAGTTGCTATATATGAAAATATATATCTATAAAATAAATATGTAAAACTGGTTTTCTCCATTGCTCATGCTCCTTATAATAAAACAATCATATAGAATTGGAGAAATATTCTCCTGGCTAACTTACAATTTTACAATATATTTTTGGAGAACAGATGCTGGCCACAAATGAAAATCAATTCTTAAATGGTGGCATTAACCAAAAATAAAATATTCTTTTTTGTGTGCATGTGTGGTACTAGGGATTGAACCCAGAGTCTTGCACATGCCAGCCAAGTGCTCTACTACTGAACTATATCCCAGTCCTTTTTATTTTATTTTGAGTCAGGGTCTCATAAGATGCCCAGGCTAGCCTTGAACTTATTTTCTACTGAGTAGGTGCTACTGTGCCTAGTTCCACGTTCTTTATTTGTTTCTATACCAAAGTAACCAACTTCTGGCTTTAGATGGCTATTACTATTATTCTAATGCTTAATTCATTCTACATGCTTTTCACTGTATAGTTTGTATGGTCAAGGAAAAGAAAATAAAGAACAAACCTACTATTTTACTATTATATAAAGCACTTTAAAAATTATTATATCATTTTTGGACCTCTTTGTGATTGTTATATTCAACTGTTAACTAAACTGGGTATGATGGCATATGGCTGTAATTCCAGTGACTTATGAGGCTGAGGGAGGAGGATTCCAAGTTTGAGGCTAGCCTCAGCAACTTAGCAGGACCCTGCCTCAAAATAAAAGATCTGGACTGTAGTTCAATGGTAGAGTACTCCTGGGTTCAGTTCCTAGTATTGCAAATAAATGAGTCTAAAAAAAATTTTAAATTGTAACTATTTTTAAACTTTTCTTCTTTAATCTTAAGATGTTCCTCAAAATGTACAATTCATTGTTTTTTGGTATATTCACAAGGTTATGAACTATCACCACTATCTAATTCCAGAACATTTTCATCACTCAAGATTTTAAAAGGATTAAACAAAAAAATTTTTAGATAACAAATGAAATACACAAGTGGTAATGATAGATTATATGTTCGTGTTGATAGGATATGATAGAATTAGTCATTATGTTTCAACTAGTTATTATCAACACTTTCTCAAAACAGACAAAATTAATTTAATGAACACTGAATTTTTAGTCAAGACATCTGCCTTGACTAAATCCCTTTCCCATTAATAATAAGCAAAGTAGGACTGGAGCGGTGGCTCAGTGCTTATGGTGCTTGCCTGGCATGTGCAAGGATGTGGGTTTGAGCCCCAGCATACACATGGAAGTGTGGGAGCTACGAAGGACACATGAAGAACTGAATTAATTGTCTTTCTCTCTCTCTCTTTAAAATAATAATAATAAGCAATGTAACATTAAGCAGGTCACTTAAAAACTACACTTCTTTCATTTTAAGATGGAGTCAGACAGATCTGGGTTCAAATGCCCATTCCATCACTTAATTCTATACAAGTTACTCAATCTATAACTCATTTTGTTATTTATAAAATGGGGATAAAAACAATTTTCACAAGGATGGTATAAAGACTAAGTAAGAGTAACATAACACGGGCACATAGTAAGTACTGGATAAGTTCCTTATCTTTGAAATGTGGGGAATAAGAGTAGATTATCTTTAAGACTCTGCTAGCTCTAAATTCTATAATCCTTTAGTAATCCAATCCAACTATATAGACAGTAAAAAATTAACAATACTTTTTTTAAAAATTTTTATTCGATAAACATGGTTTTACAACTTGGAGGGGTTCATCGTCAAACAATCAAGAACAAAAAGTGTAATGACAGAGCAAGCCAATACTGGAGCCAGACCATGGTTTCCCCGCTTTGGGTTCCCCATGGTTCCATGTTTCACTTTACTTAAGGCCCAAGTTAATTGGACTTCTCCTGGAAGTCAGAGGTTCCCCTCGGATTATATTCACCCATACTACCTCCATCTGGTCACCCTGAAGTCCTTCCTATTCCCTTCCTCCCTCCCTATGTCCCCCAGAAATCTTAGCACAGTTCCCCATGATCATGTAAGAATTCACACATGATGAGGTAATTGTTAGGTTAGCCATCTAATATACTGATTCTGCTTATATCTTAAGAAAACATAAATACAAATTTTATTTTCTGACTAGAAATGTACTTCATTTTCATTATAGAAGCACTAAAAAGAAGGAAAATAATTATTAACCATGGTATCCAGAGATTATCACTGTAGCATCATGGTTTTTTCTATTTAATACTTTTATTTATTTATTTTAGAGAAAATCCTTTTTATTTATTGTCTCATTTCCCCCTCCTCCATTTAGTTGTATATATGGTGCTGGGGTTCAAACTTAGGTCCTCACAACATGCCAGGCAAGTGCCCTACTGCTGAGCCACTACTTCAGCCCCATCACTTAATATTTTTTACTTTTTGCAGTGCTAGGGATTGAATCCAGGGTCTCACATGTGTTAGACAAGCGATGTACCACTAATTTATATCCTCAACCCCACACTTGATACTTTATCATGAGGTTCTGGTCCTTATGTATGTTTCTTGAAAATATGATTTTTAATAAGCTACCTAACATTCTATTATATAGATGCATCAGATCTTAGTTAACTTATTGGGTAACTTATTTTATAGGTTGTTTGAAATTATTTCACTAGCATAAATGTTTTATTTGCAGTGCCGGTGAGTAAACCTAGGGTTTCATGCATACTAGTCAAGCGGTCTAACATTGAGCTATATCCTCAGCCCTATAAAGAATATCTTTGTGAATAATTATATGTAAATTTTTGTACATAATTCTGATTATTTCCTTAGGAAAAATCCCTGGAAGTAGGATCTAATGAGATAAACATTTGTTTTGTTTTACTGAAATGGCACTTTGCTACGTTGGCCATGCTGGTCTTGGACTTGTGGAAACTCTCACCTCAACATTCCAAGTAGCTAGGACTACACACATATCTGTAGTGCCTGGCTGACATGAACATTTTTACCAGACTTGATATACACTGCAAAACTGCCCTTCAATAATGCTGACTTCTTTACTTCTGGGCTATGATTATTTTTAAGTGCTATTATGATTTTTAAAAAATGCCCAAAGAGATGCTGTGAACATAAAGTTTAGCTACACAGATTTTGGAGTCAGGGTAGTTTGGAATTCAAACTTTAAAATGTATTATGTGATCTTAGACTACTTTGTAAATATCAGATTTCCCATATACATAAAATAATATTCAACCACTCACCTCAGTTGCAAAGTTTAAGAGAGAAAAGTATAAGACATATAATTGCCATCCCATGTACTACACTATCAAATGGGCAACATTTAATTGTTAAGTCTATAAAATCACATTAAGCTACCAAATTTCCTATAATCTAATAATTGTCACAATTTTATCAATTACAAAGAAAGAATGAACACTACCAATTAAATTTTAATATACTATTTACTTTAATACCTTGTTTTCAGAAAAGTTAAAATGTAGAAAGATATATATCTGAGAATAAAATACAGCGTAGAAAAGAGAAACAGCCTAATGATTTAAAAATTAGCTATGATATGTAATTTCTTAAAAACCTACCAAACATCAGCATCCATATTACAATTTTTGGTGTCAAGACATTACTTTTGCCAACCTAAGGCCAAACAAACCTTTAAATTTACCTTATTCGAAATTCAACCCATAAACTAATGGTCAATGAACAAACATGAAGCTATAAATAAATAATACTTCCATCATCAATCATAGCCCTTTAATCAAATGAACTGAATCACAACAGGACAGACTTTTAAAGTTAAAAGGGCTCTTAGAGATTATTTCATTTAACATATGTTCAAAATAAGATTGAGAGAGAATTTAAATGACTAGTTAATATGGCACACTGCTAATTACTAGCACAGTCAAAATGAGAAGCTAGGGCTGGAGCAGTGGCTTAATGGTTATGGTGCTTGCCTGGCTGTGCAAGTATGTGGGTTCAAACCCCGGCACCACAAACACAATGAAGGGTTGGAGCATCAGAAATCAGATAAAAAAATAAATAAAATTGATTCTTTCTCTCTCTCTCTCTCTCTCATTGTCCTTCTCTCTATTTAAAAAAAAAACACGAGAATCTAGGTTTCTTAGTTCTACATATTTCTAATTAACCACTTATCAGTTTCTAGCTTTAACTAAAGACCTTAAAAATCTGGTTTATAAAAAAATCTGTATTGGATATTACAACTAAGGCTCATCAGATTCTGCAACTGTCAGTCACTATATATTTGCTGATTATCTACCATGTATGGATACTACGTTGTCACGGAAGCTTTTAGACAGGTTTAGCTATTTAAGACCTTCGAGATTTTTGATTAGGAGAACAGAGGCTTGCTTTGATAATTACTACATTTATTTGATTCTAAAGAAGTACTTTTTGCCTCTGTTCCTTCTTCCCTCTCTCCCTTTCTCTCTCTTTCTGCAGTGCTGGGAATTGAACCCAGGAACTCACACCCATCAGGCATGAGCTCTACCTCTGAGCTATTTCCTCAGTCTCCACATTCTTTCTTAATACCTCTGTTGATACCTCTGACACCTTACAATCTCTGTCATTCAGGTCACAGTCAAGATATAGTTGTCTACCCATCTAATGCTTGATACTTCTGGTGGCACGACTGGAATTCCTTGATTTTTCGGTCAACAATCACTAGAATACACTCCTCCCTCAGACAAGGACCCTCTGTGGATTTTCTGCAGATGCTCAGGTCATTTTAGATAACATGGCATATATACTATTTGCATGTAACTTATGCATATCCTCCTGTATACTTGAAATCATCTCTAGATTACTTACAGTACCTAGTACAATGTAAATATTTATTTTTTCATTTAGAAATAGTTATAAACACCTTAGACATTAACATGTTTTAATTGCAAATTAACTACTTTAAAACAAAAGCTAAGTAAGAATGGTATCATTTTACATTTTTTTGTGTATCATTTTACATTTTTTTGTAAATCTAATATAAGAAAAAAAATCAGCTAGATTCTCCTATATTTGTATGATGTCTGTTGAATATCAGGAATCCTAGAACCTCCAAAAAACATCTCTATACATTTCTGAGAGAATGAGAATGATAAAGATGAATAATGTTCTAGCATTATGGTAAAAACAGTTCATTCTTTGAGGGCTCTCTGCAAGAGTCTCAGGGCCTCAGAGGTCACCAGATCATATTCTGAAAACCATTACTATAACACTATGCTTTGATGACATAGAGGCCAACACTGTGCAGAAAAACTGGACTATCAACAACTGTAAATCAAAAAAGTGATTCAGAATAGCTGGGTTCTAAATGTGAGAAGCTTTTCAGGAATTTTTTTTTTTTTTTTTAAAGAGAGGGGCAGTGAGAGAGACAGAGAGAATCAATTTTTATTTAGTTTTTCACATGGCTTTTGTTGCTCAGACACTTAGTTGTGTAAGTGGTGCTGGGGTTTGAACTCGTGTACTCACGCGTGTTGGGTAAGTGCCACAAACGCCGAGCCACCGCTCCAGCCTGAATATCTTAATCAGTTTATTTTATTTAAAATTTATTTTCTTTTACTACATAAGTGAGTTATGTGATATGAAAATGGATCCTAAATTTAAAAGAGCTCTTTCAATAGAAATGGTAAAAATTCTATGTGATAAAACTGTATGTCATAATTTATTGGCATTTTTGTATAATAAAATAATAGTATATCTTATAACTGATGGGACCAGAATTCACTACAGTAAATCTGAGTAAAAGTTGGGTCAAAACTCTGGGCTGGAGCGATGGCTCAGAGATGACAGCGCTTGCCTGGCATGCGTGAGTACATGGGTTTGGACCATAGCACCATGTACACAGTGAAGTGCCAGAGCACAGAAAGCCATGTGAAAAACTAAATAAAATTGATCCTCTCTCTTTCTCTCTCACTGTCCCTCTCTCTTAAAACAACAACAACAACAAAACAAACAAAAACTGTACCCTATTTGCCTTGTGAGGAGAAATATAGATGCTACTGGATTTTTAACCACAAGCAATGATGGAACTGACAATACCAAGTATAATGTAACTAAAGTATTCAAGAAAAATGTTTTAAATGGGAAATATTTAATTTGGTATTATACATTTTAGAATGATGTTCTTATTAAACAGAATACTGAAGCATCTTTGACCTATGCTTGGAATAAAATAGTTTTATGAGCAATAATATTTTGAATTGGAAAGTTTACATTCTTTATCCTTCAATCTTAAAACTGAGATTTGTAGACTTGAAATATTATATCATAAACTTTAAATACAGAGCAGGTATATTACTTCACTGTTAATTATTTGTAACATTTTGAAGTGTTATGAATACAAAATGAAGTAAAAAGATAGAATAACTATTTACTAAATGTTAAGTACTTATCATTCTAACTCACTTACCTGGACTGTTTTGGCAGAATGATCTGCATGATTTAAAGTGGGTCTATCAGCATCTGGATCAGACTCTGTCTGCCTCAGAGAGGTACGTTTCTTCTTCGCAAGGTCTGCATCTCTATTGTATGAGTATCCAAGTTTAGATGTAGGAGATAAACTCGGTTTTTTGATAGGTGATTCAGCATCTGCTCTGCATTCTAAAGTTCTGGAATTCTCTAATTTTTCTTGCTCCAAGTTATTACTGATATCTAGATTCTCAAGTTTTTGCTGGTCTGTCTCATCACAAATAAAGGGTGGGGACACATTCTTTTTTTTATCACCAACATATAAGTCACTCAATTCTAAAGTTTCAGCTTTTAATAGTCTCTTCTTGCCTAACAAAACCTGTGCTTGGTTTGGATCTGTATTGGAACATATTCCAGGGTCATCAGATCCTGAAGTCCTTCCAGAGCTCTGCTGGGACTTTTGGGGTTCTGTGTCACTTTTAGTCCGGCGACAGTATGGGGAGGCTGTGCTTGGACTAAGGTGATCATCAGGAGTTTGATGCTCACTTTCTGACTCCCCAACCCCACTATCACTTATGAATACAGAGTCATCCTGTGATAAGAAGTCTACTGCTCCACTGGTAGGCTGTTGCAGTTCAGGCTCCCGCTTCAGATCAGTAAGTTCTGCATAGAATTTTTCTTGATCAATAGAACTGTTTGTATCTGTTTCATAGTTTCCAACTTTATATGTGCTTTTACTGCTGTTTTCTTCTATCTGAACAACATTTAATTCTTGGCCACTGAAATGTGCCCGTATTTGATAAAGATATGTCATAACAGTCAGTTTGTCAGGAATTGCTAATAAAACCATATCAGAAGGTTCCAATAACCGGGAAATTCCTATGCTGGCAAATCCATCGTAAGCCTTCAAAATAAGGAAAAGCAAAAGATATAATGAACAATTCAAACAATTCGTATCTTTTCAAACAGCAACATTTTAATATTTTTGTTGTTGTAGGGCATAAAACGTTACTGACACTGTATCACATGAAAACTAACAAAATTCCCCAAGTCAGAAATGTTTAAAAGTTGAGAAGAAAGAGAAAAAAGTACTGAGATATTCTGTTCCAAAAAAGAAAACAAGTAGCAGGTATGGTAGTGCACGCCTATAGTCCCAGTGGCTCAGGAGGACTGCAGTTCAAAGCCAGCCTCCGCAACTTAGTGAGGCCTAAGCGAGGCTAAGCAAGTTAGTGAGATCCTGTCTCAAAATAAAAAATAAAAAGGACTGGGGATGCTGGGGATGTGACATGTGACTCAGTGGTTAAGTGCCCCTGGGTTTGATTCCCAGTAGCAAAACAAACAAACAAACAAATACAAAAGAAAGAAAGAAAAAGAAAACAAGCAAGAATGAGACTGAAAAAAAAATCTTAGAAGGGCTCTTTAAGGAACTAAGACACAAAGAAATATTAGACTAAATCCATCTGAATAATTGTTATTAACCTCTTTTCCACAGTAATGTACTTGCAGTGATTTGTGAAGAAAAAATGGAGCTAGAAAAGTCAAAAGAACTACTAGACTACCTGATATAAAATGCAAATAAATGCTATTCAAGCTTAGACACATATAAACATTTTTAAATGACCAACTAAGATTTATTTTCATAATGAGAAGAGTGACTTCATTTTTACTTCATCCATTTTGGAGAGAATGAAATGTTTTGAGTACTACAACCTAGTTGAGAATGTGAAGCTGCTTTGTATTACTTTCGTCAGCTTTTAAATGATTGTGGCACATCAGGTTTTTCTAGTTTTGAAGAATCAAAGCTGTTTCTCAATTTACAATTATTATTATCCTGAACTAACCTTTGAAAACAAAACTGTGTTGCTAGGAATCATTATAAATAAGGCTAAAGGTTTAGATACACTCTCAGAGAAAGGACTCTAGATATATTTTTCCTCGGGGATATTAAAATGTCTTCTTCATAACAATCTAGATTTAGGAGCACAATTCAGAGTTCTTTAAAAGAAACGGTAGGAAATTACAAACAATTGAAAAGGAATCAGTCTTTTGCACTTAGATGTTAAAGTACATTTCTATCTTTGAATTTAATCCTTTCTCTTATTCTTCCTGTAGTTTAATAAATGTTGTGGAATAAATAAGAAAGAAAATGAAAAATAAATTGTGATATTAAAACCTCTTCAATTTTCACAGCACTGTGCTTCATAATATAGGTACCTCAAATATTTACTAGAGAGAATGGCTCAGTTGGTGTGCATGTATAGACTTGTTTGTATTTTACATGTTTTAGGAAAATTAAAGTCATTTTCTTCCTTGTGTGTCTTGACTACTTGATTGACAGACATCAATTGCAAACCATCAGGAAAAGCACCACAGGCAGTAGACTAAACATTTCCTAATTATCTAAAACACTGACATTGGGTAACATCAAATGCCACAGGTAAATGCATTTTCTATTCAGCACTTTTTAAAGACCTAGGAAAATTATTAGTTTTCTTGTAGGAAAACAACTGCTGGTGTTTTGCTTCATGTAATAATTCATTTTATGCACACTAATTATATTAAAAAACATTTTAAAACAAATAAGTTTTCTTTTATGCAAGGTCAAGACTTCATAAATTTTTTTTTCCAACAGGTTAACCTCTTCTGCTCTGGTCAGTCACCTATTGTTTTTTTAGCTGTTTATGTGTGAGGTTTTTCAAAGGAAATTGTCTAAGTGCTATTAGATTGTTAAGGAGTCATTGCCAGTTGTTATAGATCTTTGTGGAACTTAAGACATGGGGATTGTTTCTTGTGCAGCTTTAAATTCATTTGAAGGTATTCAGGATCACTGAGAAAATCTGCACAAAGCTGGAAATACTTTTCAGGTTGCAACTGAGATACTGAATGTAGATATCAGGTAAGGAGTTATAAATGATGAAATGGAAAAGACTAACATTTATTAAATAGTGCAACCAACAGAATATCAAAATTAAAAGTCTTTCCAAAAGCTATGATTATTTGCCCTGGAAAATCTAATTGAGATTTGGGAATTAAACCAGGTTGTCACCAAGTTAAGCACTTGCTCTAACCACTGATCAAAATCCTCAGCTAAGAGAATATATTTTAATGAGACACTTTTCTCTTTACAGTAATATATAAACCCAAGGTATACACACCATTAACTTCCTGAAAAAAATAATGTAAAGTGTGACTTAATCCTTAATGAGATTTATTTTATTTAAAAATGTTAGTTATGGAGCTCAATAGTTTCCTTTACAAATATCTGAACAGTTTATAAAATAATGGTTCTTTTAACTTAATTAATTTATTTGTTTATTTAATTATTTATTTATTTTTGAGATGGGGTCTTGATAATTGACCAGGCTGGTCTTGAACTTCTGGTCTAAAAAGTTCATCCTCCCAACCTTAGCCTTCAGCCTCCTAAGCAGTACATACTATGGGCCTATGCCATCACCATCTACTCTTAATGGCTTATTTTATAATGCTTATATCCATATTTAATTTAGCTTAGCATTTTGTTCAAATGTAAGAAAACACATACATACAAGGACATAATTTAATTAATTAAAAAAGCATTTCACTTTGATACAGATTCCAAAATCACACAAGAAATAATTCATGAGAATGACTTACTTATAGCATGCCCACAAGACAGTTAATTTCTATGAAGAAAAGTACATGGAGTTTTAAAGAATCTGGTTTTGGTGGCGTATTTCAATTTTTAAAAATGGCAGTTTTAACATTTCTGTATGTATGTAGGGTCAGTACCATGTATTTTCAGAGAAACACACTTTTAAAAATGAAATATAAATTTCCAGTTTTAGAGAACAAAAGTATAAAACTTATTTTGTTGATTTTTTTTTTTTTTCACTTCATGGTGCGAGGCTCTTGTGAAACCTAGGTAAGTGCTCTATCATAAGCTATATCCCCAGTCTTAATTTCAAGACTTTCTGTGGTGGTGGTGTTGTTTTAGTGGTACTGGAGATTGAACCTAGAGACCCTCTACAACTGAGCCACACCCATAACCCTTTTAATTTTGAGACCATGTCTTACTAAATTGCTAAGGCTAACTTTGAATTCTTGATCCTTCTGTCTCAGCCTCCCAAGTTGCTGGGATTACAGGCGTATGTGGCCCAAGACTTTTATCACCAGTGGTTTTAATTTAAAATCAATTAAAAACTTCTGTCTAGTGGTTTATTAACCACTTTGTCCTATGAACCTTTTTAGCAACAGACACTTCTCAAAATAACGTTTTACAAATAGCATGCATTGTAAAACTGAATTTGGGAAACAGTAAAGTGTGTGTGTTTTTTTGAGCACATTAATAACTTTAATTTTGAAAGAGTGAAAAAAGGTATTTGTAGAAATTTGCAACTGTAGTAAGATAAGAAAAATCTGTGACATCTAAAGGTAACAAAGTCTCACATATGAATAATACTATCATGATTTGTTGCCTAAAATCATAATTAAAGGAAATTTTAAAGTTTAAATAATTATGAAAATAAAATGTATTTTTCCCTCGATATTTTCAAAGACTTCCTGAATTGTACCCAAATATCAGAGGTTAAGAACTCCTATTCTAGGCCTTTGATAAAATTCAACACCACTTTATGCTCAAAACTCTGGAGAAGACTGGGATCAAAGGAAGATATTTTAACTATGTTAAATCCATTTATGACAGACCCATGGCCAATATTATCCTCAATGGAGAAAAACTGAAAGCATTTCCACTGAATTCAGGAACAAGACAAGGTTGCCCACTTTCACCACTCTTGTTCAATATAGTCCTTGAAACCCTTGCCAGAGCTATCAGGCAAGACAAGGAAATCAAAGGAATTCGTATAGGAAAAGAGGAAGTTAAGTTGTCTCTATTTGCTGATGACATGATTCTATACCTAGAAGACCCAATAAGCTCGACCAGAAAACTTCTAGAGCTTATAGGCGATTTCAGCAAAGTGGCTGGCTATAACATCAACACCAATAAATCACTAGCTTTCCTTTACTCTAGCAACAAGTCCGCAGAAGAAGAAATCAGGAAATCTCTCCCATTCACCATCTCCACCAAAAAAATAAAATACTTGGGTATCAACCTTACAAAGGATATTAAGGACCTCTACAATGAAAACTATCAAACACTAAAAAAAGAAATTGCAGAAGACCTGAGTAGATGGAAAAATATTCCTTGCTCATGGTTAGGCAGAATCAATATAATAAAAATGGCCATTTTACCCAAAGCCCTATACAGATTTAATGCAATCCCCATCAAGATACCAATGTCATTCTTCAGGGATATAGAAAAAGCAATTCTGAAGTTTGTTTGGAATAACAGAAGACCCCAATTAGCCAAAACATTACTCTGCAGGAAGGAAGAAGGAGGGGGTATCTCAATCCCTGACCTGAAATTATACTACAGGGCCATAGTAACAAAAACAGCATGGAATTGGTATCAAAACAGAACTGAAGACCACTGGAATAGAATAGAAGATCCTGAGACAAACCCCCATATCTTTAACTATTTTATATTTGATAAAGGGGGTAAAAGCATAGTGTGGAAGAAAGCTAGCCTGTTCAACAAATGGTGTTGGAAAATTGGACAGCCATGTGTAGACATCTGAAGGTGGATCCTTACCTTTCCCCCTACACAAAAATTAATCAAAATGGTTCAAAGATCTGGATATTAACCCAGCAGCTTTAAATTTACTTGAAAAAGAAGTAGGATCAACACTACAACGTATAGGGGTTGGTGCCACCTTCCTTAACAAAATTCCCATGCACAAGCAATAAAGTCAAGAATAAATGAATGGGATGCAATTAAACTAAAAAGCTTTTGCATAGCTAAAGAATTAGTCAAGAGTGTCAAGAGAGACCCAACAGAATGGGAGAAAATCTTTGCCTGCTACACCTCAGACAGAAGGCTAATTTCCAGAATATACAAAGAACTAAAAAAACTAAACAACAAAACCACAAATAATCCAATCAATAAATGGGCTATGGATCTAAAAAGAAACTTCTCACCAGAGGAAGTCCAGAAAGCCCATATATATATATATGAACATGCTCTACACATCATTAGCAATAAGAGAAATGCAAATCAATAAACTTCAATGAGATTCCACCTCACTCCTGTTAGAGTGGCAAAAATGAAGAATACGAACAACAACAGATGTTGGAGAGGCTGTGGGAAAAGAGAAACACTGTCACATTGCTGATGGGACTGCAAACTGGCTCAGCCACTCTGGAAAGCAGTGTGGAGACTCCTCAAAAAATTAGGGCTGGATCTACCTTATGACCCAGCCATCCCACTTCTGGGTATTTTCCCAAAAGAGTTAGAATCAGCATATTATAGAGACACAGCTTCATCAATATTTATGGCAGTCCAATTTACTATGGCTAGACTATGGAACCAACCCAGATGCCCCTCACTAGAAGAGGGGATTCAAAAACTTTGGTACATATATACAATAGAATACTACTCAGCCATTAGAGAAAATGATATCATGGCTTTTGCAGCCAATTGGATGGAGATGGAAAAGCTTATGCTAAGTGAAGTATCTCAATCTCAAAGACTCAAGGGCCAAATGTTTTCTCTCATTTGTGGAAGCTAGAATACAACTAGAAACTGTATGTTAGATGGCTAAGCTAATAATAACCTTAAAATGTATGAATTTTTACACAAACAGGGAGAACCTTGCCTAGGATACCTAGAAATGTAGGGAGTGGGGCAGGGAGGTGGGAAGGAACAGGAAGGATATCTTGAAGACTGGAGGGAGGGTGTATGGGGGAATCAACTCAGAAGGAGATCTCTGACCTTCACAAGAAGTCCATTAAACACAGGGGTTCTTTTGGGAGAAACACAGAACCATACGGAACCCAAGGAGGAAAACCATAACATGGCATCAGCCTTGGCTTACTATGTAAATATACATTGGTTCTTGATTGTTTGATAATGATTCCCCCTCAATTTTAAGCCCATATTCAACTTAAAAAAAAAAAAAAAAAAAAAGAACTCCTTTTCTGTTGGGCCTGGTGGAAAATGCCTGTAATATCAATGACTCAGAAGGCTGATGCAGGAGGATCTCAAGTTCTGTGCCAGCCTCAGCAGTTTAGAGAGATTCCATCTCAAAAAATATAAAGGACTTTGGGGTGTGGCTCAGTGAAAAGCTTCCCGGGTTCAATCTGTAATACTATAAAACAAACAACAACAACAAAATTCCTAAGAAAACAATACATTTCATTTGTTTTTCAAATGAAGAATTTAATTCAGTGCAATCAAACATTTACTGTAGGCACAGTTAGGCACTTCCCTCCTTGTGCATAGAAAATTATAATCCTGTACTATGCATTGGGGTAAAACAGATACTTCAGCTTCCAGCCACAGTCAGCTGGCCCAGGGAGCTCCAGCAACTTATCCCTTACAGCTGCCCTGCAGGCTGAAAGGATCAGTATCTCCAAATACTAGTTAGGAAGCTCTGATCTCAGTATATTTTAACTAGTTATGTGGACAAACATATAATTTACTAGAAAGTGAAAAGAACTAATGTTTAATATATCTTTTTGTTTTTCCAAACCTCATCACTGTTTCCTGTTTACCTAATAGATTCCCGCTCTTTCTTCTAACACATTTTTCTCAAGAGGTAATAATTATGGCACAATCATTTTGGGTGCACATTTAAAAACTAAATCTTAGAATAGAAGCAAATTCTTTTAACAAATATTTAAGAGTTAATGAAGATCATACACATAATATAATCTGATGCCAGTCTGGTACTTGTGATTTTTTTTTTTTAAAGAGGGAAGTGGGGGGGGGATCAATTTTATTTAGTTTTTCATGTAGCTTCCATTTCTCCAACACTTCATTGCGTACGTGGTGCACACTTGCATCCTTGTGCATGCCAGGCAAGCACCATAACCACTGAGCCACTGCTCCAGCCCTACCTGTGATTTTTTAAAGTTCTGATAAAACAAAGTAAATCATGCATCCTATTTGAACTGCAGATGGCAAACTACCCTCTGTGAACTATAATTACGACCTTGCCAAAACTTCCTTTGCTTTCCCCAAATTAACAACTATCTGCAGAGAAGCAAAAAATGAATCTATGTATATTTTTTCCCTTGGCATTTCTTACCTTTTTGTTGTTCTCTTTAATATCTTGAGGATTCAGAGACTTGTAGTCACTGAGGGAGAAAATGGCACAGTAGGTACATGCAGTATTTGATAAAAACAGCTGTTGTTAAAACAAACTGAATCTAAAACTTTGACGTTCATAACACCAAAGAGTAACCAGCAATTTCACAGAAATTCAATCAACAAAACTAATAGTGTGGAAAATTAAGGAAATAAATAAATAAAAATAGTGATTACATGTTTCACTGCCTGAAGCTTTCCATTCTAAAAGAGAAGTTAAGGCAAGGGACCAGAGACTAACTGTGACAACCAAATTTACCATGAGGTAATCCCTTATTGTCAAGGTAGAAAGAGTTACAGGGTTATTTATCTAATCTCATTTTAACGTTAACACAATTTTCACAATAATTTGAAGTCAGTTCTTGTTACAAGATTAAGGAGAAAAAATTTTTTATAAGGGGAAAATATGATTTTTAGGCATTGAGAAGGAAGAACTTACTTTTCCCGGCATACACTTCTCTCAAAAAAGCAAAAGGTGTGGCTTGCAAAAAAGAAAAATAAAGCCAAGTATTTCAGGACACAGGATAAGAAATTATTTTGGGTTCTTTTAAAAAAAATGTATTAACCACCACCAGAGTGGTATAATGTCTATAATGTCAACTGCTTGCAAAGGCAAAAGCACCACAACTTTAGGTCTGTCTCAGCAACTTAGCAAGACCCTGTTCTCAAAATAAAATAAAATAACATAAAATAAAAAGGACTGGGGAGGTAGCTCAGTGGTAGAGCGTCCCTGAGTTCAATTTCCAGTACTGCCAAAAGAAAAAGAGAAGGAAAAAAGTCTACATTTATGCAACATTAATAGGGAATGAAAATCGTTTCTACTTACATTAAGTCTGGTCTAAAGTGGTGTAATATTGCACAAAAAGATAAACCATTTCTCCATGAAGTAGTAAAATTGGTGATTTTCACTCCTCGGTAGTTTTTTGTAACTTCTTTGCACCATACAAGCAATGACTGACTAGCATTTGGTTTTCGCCCCAAAACAGGACTTGGTATAGGACTTAGCTAGAAAAAAGGAAAAGAGAAAACCATTAAAAGAATTTAATGGAAGATGAAAATTAACATTAATTGATCTAACTAGATCATCTGAACCCTTTGATGCCAGTTTAGGTCCTTCAAAGCTGTCAATTCAGGACAATTGTAACTTTCAAGAAGGAGACATAAATCTTAAGTTATTATCTTCAGTTTTAGCCCATGGCATTTGCCTGACAAGGATGTAGATGGGTGAGATTTTAAACTTATACATAAGAATAAGCAAAGAGCTTCACTAATGGAAAGAAACATCATGTTAAAGTATTTAAATACTTAGGATTAAATACCTACGTGACTCACTAAAATATTTCCCCCAGTTGCATGTATAAATATGGTTCCTTTCTGAGTATATTAAAAGTGATGCTTCTTAAAGTCTAACTGTAGCATAAATTTAGTAGTGGAGAGATCAAAATCATAGTAAAATTTTAAAAATACAATATATATGCATTTTAAATAAACACAATCACTATCATATTCAAACATCTTACATAAATTTAATGACAAATAGTTTGAGCTATTAGCAATAGTCAGTTACTGGTTGTAACAGCACACAATAGTACACATCTGGATATATTCAAAATATATTTTAATTATCACTGAGAGCTATTTTTTAATATTAGTTGAGTTGGTTGTATATATGTTTTAAATCTTAATCGTTTATTTCCCCCATGTCCATATATTTAAGAGTATGGTGATGGGAATAAAATTGAGACCATACTGTGAAATTTTTATTCCAAAATTTCATTATTTTAAAATACGTCACTTTCTTTTATGAACAACTACATTTTGTGATGGTAACTTTGGAGGCTGACAAGTGGAAAAATACAAAGAAATCAACTAAGTATTTCTGGATTTTACTCTTGCTATTAATTAAAAGTGCTTATATGGTAATATGGTAAGGTGAAAGCAGAACAATTATTTACTTCTGATGTTAAGTTTAACAAGCAAGTCATTCTTAAGACCAATGATGCCCCTATTTGACAAAAACATGTCAGTGCCAAATGATTACAATCATCAACCACACATAACTTGGATTTATACATTTACTACTTCTGTGGGAAGACTACCAAGAAATACCAAGGATGCAATTTCTCATTTTTATTAACAGTCACCTTAACAAATCATGATATAAAAAACCATGAATCTAGTAAAAGCACTGTTCTTTCAATGATCACCTACACAAAGTCAATGATAAAAATTTATGGTTCATGAAGTCAACAAATTTGCATCAGTTCTACTTAATATGAAGAAGTAAGTAAATATGGAATTCCCAATACAGTAAATTTACTTTGGAATAAATAATGGCTTTTAAACTATCAATCTAACGTGTAAACAAAACTATTAAATTATCTTTTACTTAATTGTCCACTGTGATTTTCAAATCCTTCTAGTCACTTAACCTAAAAGTAGAGAGTAGTCTATGAATGAGCTAAGAAATCTTTGAACTAGGTATATATACATTTTTTCTTAGATTTTCTATTTTGGGGGGCTCTTTTGGAATTTTAAAGGCTATGAATTTAACACAGTGAAAAGGTTTTACTTTGCAGACAAAACTTTAACATTTACTTTTCTATTACTTAGAAGATTATCTTTAAAACAATGTTAATATGTATGAAATTATATTATTAAGGTGTTAAATCACTCCAAGCCTGGTTAGGATGAACATGGGTCAGATAATCCTGCAATCATCATTATACTGATTCATTCAAATTATCAGTCACATGTATATAAGTAATGTGTAAACATCATTATTACTGTTACAATTTAGAAAGGCTTTCTGTATGTAAAAATAAATAATACATATATGGCATTATGATTATTAATATACTCCTATTTCTAAGAATACTCAATATAAAAAGACCAGATGAACTAAACTAAAATTTAGATTTGTTCCAATTAATAACCTCATATTAAGGAATATTGACTGCCCTTCTGATAAAAAGAAATTACACTGATTTATAGAGAAAGAAAATTAGAGACACTATTATGTAACTCAGGTACTCCAGAACTTCTGATCTTTCATCTAACATTTTGCATAGGAATTAATAATCAAATCATTTAAAAGCTTTCAGTGTGCAATTGCATGAAATAGTTTGCTTCTTGTTATAGTGATACACCAAGTTATTTGTCTTCTTTGTATCTATTTCCTCATTGGTAAAATGGGGGTTATGACATTTAACTATCTCAAAGTGTCATAGAAATAAGATCTGTCTCTTTCTTCTACCTTACTCGCTCTCGCTCTTTCTCTCTCTCTCTCTGAAATTATCTACCACTCTACCCCTTGATCACTTTGAACTATACTAAACATTTTCCTTTATTTTTTTAAAGAGAGGGACAGTGACAGAGAGTGAGAGAGAGAAAGAGAGAAACAATTTTTATTTAGTTTTTCATGCAGCTTTTGTTACTCTGAGACTTTGTTGTGCACGTGGTGCTCGGGTTTAAACTCACGTTCTCACACATGCTGGGCAAGTGCCATAACCGCCGAGCCACCGTTCCAGCCCAATACTAAACTTTTGTTGTTCCTTATATACCCCAGACATGGTCTAACCTTAGAACCTTTGAACAAATTGTTCTATTTTCCTGGTGTTCTCCTCTCAGGTATCTGCACGTTTAACTCCAATGCAACCTTCGGACTTATTGTGGCATGCTATTCAATAATGCAGCCTACCTATCTCCATCACTGAACCCCAACCCAGCATTCCTGATAGCCCTTATACTGCTTTATTTTTTCCATGGTACTTACCATTTTGTTACAATTACACTCCACCTAATTTATCTATTACAAAATTAATTGGTTATTATATCTGTAATCATTAGATAAAAGGTCTATGAAGTGAATATTAGTTTGCTGTATTTATTAACCTATCCCAGGTACCCAATGCCAACAGACACTCAGTAAATACTGTTAAATGAATAAATGCATGTAAAAATTAGTATGATGTATGGCAAAATCATTCAGTTTATGTTAATTACAATTATTACTACCACCAAAGCATTATCAGCACCAAACTTCTATTTTGGGGGGCTCTTTTGGAATTTTAAAGGCTATGAATTTAACACAGTGAAAAGGTTTTACTTTGCAGACAAAACTTTAACTAGAAAATAATGTTAGATGTGTAAAATAAGGTACCTGCAATGTTTGGTAATGTATCTATTCCTATATGTTTGGTGAAAAAAGCCTGGAATGACTATAATTTTTTTTTTTTTTAAAGAGAGAGGGACAGTGAGAGAGACAGAGAAAGAGAGAAACAACTTTATTTAGTTTTTCACATGGCTTTCATTGCTTCAACACTCGGTTGTGTACGTGGTGCTGGGGTTTGAACCTGAGTCCTCATGCTAGCCAGGCAAGCGCCGAAACCACTGAGCCACCACTCCAGCCCATAATTTATTGTTTTTGAAAGAAAGAGAATAGCAAAATCTGTTCATAAATGGTAGAACCTATGTTTCAAATATACATAATTTTACTATGTTATTTCTTTTAACATAGCAGACTACATGGTAATAAGGCAATGAAGTAATTCTTCTTAACAATGGCAATAGTATCTCTTTCAGAAAACCTAGGCAAATTTGCTGCAAAATTTCCTAAATTTCAAAAGCTGTGAGAAATTTCAATTCCACTGTTTTTTTTGCTTTACCCCTCGGTCTCTTTTGTTATCTTCCCTTCTTCCACTGATACAGCTACACATCTCTAAGTACTGCTTTGAGTAGCTCTTTTTTCTTTTGCCTTTCCATACTTCGAGCTGATTCACTCCCAGGATTCCAACTATCACATCCATGCAGATTATTCCCCAGTGTACATTTATAGTTCAAATCATCTCAAATTGACATTTCCAGTTGGCTGTACTTTCTACCATATAAAATTTAAACTCAGTACATTCAAACCCGTATTTATAATCTTTCCTTGCATTGCAACCTGCTCATTTTCATTGTGTTTGCAAATGATTCTACTATTGTCCCAACTGCCTAGACTTTTTTTGGAGAGGGGTACTGGAGATTAAATCCAGGCACACGTTACCACTGAGCATCTGCAGTCCTTTTTATGTTGAGACAGCGTCTCATTAAGTTGCTGAGGCTGGTCTTGAACTTGTGATCCTCCTGCTTCAGCCTCCCAAATCACTGGGATTACAGACACATGCCACCACACCTGGCCCAGTCCAACTTCTGTGCTCTTAAACAACATGTATTTCATATTTCAAGATAATACAGCCTTGAGCTAAATACAAACTATAAATATCTTGAGACTAACAATGGCTCCATCAACTTCTTATCTCCACAGCTTAGATCACTGCTCAGTGTATGTTAAATTAACTGATTCACAAAAGGTAACTGATTGAAAATGACTTAAACTCGGGAATATTCTATAATAAAATCCTTTTGTCCATTCTGTTGGATTTCAGTTCATTGGCTAGAACTAGAATAAGAATTAGTTAAGAGTAGAGCAATGAGATGTATACTATTGTTCCTAAAGCTGTAGGATATATTGTGGTTTTGGTGCTGTTGACTCTTAGAATCTTTCCCTAATTATTGCAAATCATGATTGAGGGAACACTGGATAAATTTTAATATATGGTAAGCCTAAAATAACAGCAGTAGTGAGAACCTGTATCTATATCTATACCTGTATCTATACTGATCTTATTTTTTTCAGTCTTTTCCTTTAAATCACTTTATTCTCATAGGAAAACTGAAGTTAGGTCTTGTTATAATTGTTAGAAATAAAATAATTACAAATCCGGAGGTGCCGAAAGAAAATCAAACATGTGAACAGAAGTGGATGAGCAAGACAGACTTTACTTTTGCAGAAGGGTACGCCCACAAAGGAGATCCAATGAGCAAGCACACTTGAGTGGGCTGTCTGCCTGCTTATATCTCCAACCAGACACAATCCTACTCTTCACTCTGATTGGAGGAGCACAGAGGTACAATCTACACAACTGGTTAATATAAAACTGGGGTGGGTACAGAAAAGAACTATGGGTATAACAGGATATCTGATAAAGAGTTTAAAAATGGATTATCTTGGAGCACATGGTTCCCAACCTAAGATGGTTTCCTTTTATATCAGAACCTTAAGGTTACACTATGAAAATGGACCAGACTTCTTATTTTTCACATTAAGTTACAAGATAATCAGAAAAATTAAGCTGTGATTAAAACACTGGGAGGAACTTCCACTTCTATTAACATAAGACTATCTTCCCTCTGAACACAATTTTTTTTAAAGGCTGAATAAAGTATTTTAAAAAGTTATCTAAGAAACATAAAACAACTATACCCAAGAAAATACATGGAGAAACCACAAAGCAGGGAGTGAGCAAAGCTCTCAGTGCTTTTATAATGGTTGACCTGGAAGAGTGTTGAGAGACAGCTATACTTTAGGTAGACTCTCATCTACCATTTTAAGTCCCACCACCTACTCCAAAAGTAGAGAAAATGAAATAAAAAGCTTAGAGAAAAATAAAGTGAAACAGTAAATAAGTATTCAATAGATAGATTCAGCAAAGCCAAAAGTTGCTTCTGTGTAAAAACAAAATCAATCAAATCTCTAATGTGACTGATCAAGAAAAAAGTGAGAAGCAAATCCCTTGAAAAGTCCAGCTTTCTACAAGAGAAAAGTGTATAAATAGAAAACCTGGATAGTTGTACAACTTATAACTATTAGAAAAATTAAAATTAAAATTAAAAACCTTCTCACAATGACAACTGGAGTTGGTTTCACAGATGAGTTTTAGTAAGCATTTATTTAAGGAAGAAATATCTCCAATATTGCATAAATTTTTCCAGAACGGAAAAAAATTGTTTTATTCCCTAACTCATTTGTTGAGCCTAGCAAATCATTACACCAAAATGCTACAGGAAAAGCAAAATTATGGGAAAACCTGTCATAAATATAGAGGTAACAGTCTTAAAGTCTTAAAGTATTAGTAATTTACAAAAAGGATACATAATGGACAAATTACACTTAATTCAGGAATGTACATCTGGCTTAGTAAATCTATTGAGGTAACTTGGCAAATTTACAAATTACAAGGGAAAACAACACAATTATCTAAATAAATGCAGATAGTCATTTAATAAAACTAATGTCTATTTTTATTGTAAAAATAATCTCAGGAAACCTGTATTAACAAAGTTTTTTTTAAAAACAAAAGTTTCATTAACTTGTAAAAGGCCTAGTAAGTATCACCAGGGTAAAAATATTCAATATTCAGAGTTTTCCCTTTTGAGATTGGAAATCTTCAGAGTTTTTTTTCCCTTTTGAGATTGGAAATCTGTCTTCTATTCAACATTGTACTAAAGATTCTAGTTGGTATATTAAGGTCAGAAAGAGAGATATAAAGATATAAATAATAGAGTGTGAGGTAAGTACGAAATAATTTATAGATAATTTATTAGAATTAATAAAATTTAGCAAGGTAGCTATATACAAAACTAAGTGTACAAAACTGTATTCCTATGTATCAAAAAATTTTAAAAATTACAACCACTGAGAGGGATAACATTAAAATCAAGTGTAATCATGCATTGCAAGGTGATTTTGTCATCCTGAAAACAAGATGAAGTGTCTGCTCTTCAATCAACATCATTAGAAGTTTTTCCACATCTGCTCTGTGACCATCTTGAATCTGTGTTAGTTTTGTTTCAGATTCTTATATAATTTTGTCACTTTGTTTTGTTCTTCAGGATTGTGGTTATGGTGGAACAGAACATGCCTGATTAGTGAGCAAATAACCACCCGTGATTTTCTAATTTCTCAGTCCTTAATCATTTTTAATTTTGTTTCCAGGCAAATCCCTCAATGGGGCCTCTTACTGGCAACATTATCAGAGGATTTTATATGTTCATGGGGCCATGATGAAGAAAACAATACAATATTAACAATACAATATTAAATTAAGAACAAAAGAAAAGGATATAATCAAAAGAAATGGTAACTACAAGATGTATGAGACTGCTGCTAGTATAACATGGCATACCATTTTATAGCAAATTTTTAAAAAATAAATAAGAGCAAACTCTAAAATAACATTTAGGGCTGGAGCTGGTGGATTAGTGGTTAGAGTGCTTGCCTGGCATGCACAAGGACTCAGGTTTGAACCCCAGCTCCACACACTACCTTTCAGAAAAACAAAGGTCAGATGAAAAAATAAAACTAAAATTGATTCTCTAACTTTGTCCTGCTCCCTTAAAAAAAACAAAAACAAAAACAAAAGTATAGTTAGTACATAACTAGTAGCACAGCTATTTATCCAGTATTATGTACTGTACATAATTATATTGCTATAATTTTATATAACTGGCAGCACAGCTTTATTTACAACAGTGTCATCATAAACACATGAGTAATGTGTTGGGCTATGACATTATAATGGGCTACGATGTCACTAGCCAATTGGAAATTTTCAATTCCACTATAATTTTATGTGATCACCAGTGTATATGTGATTCCACTGTTAAATTAAATGATGTTATGTGGTACATGACTACACTTAGGAATAAATGTAAATAAATACATGACTGCTATAAAAACCTATTAAGTTTTATTGTGAGACAGAGAAAAGGAGACCTAAAGAAATGAGGAGACAGTAGAGAAAAGGGACCCAGGGGTGAGAGAATGGAGGAAAGGGGGAAGTGCTAGGAAGGGATATTGGGCAATTATATTGTTATATTGAGTGCATGTATGAATATGTATCAACAAATTCCATCATTATCTATAATAAAAAAACTGGAGGTAAAAAAAGAAATGGGGAGATAAGTAGTGCAATCAACCCAGATGCCCATCAGTAGATGAATGGATTAAGAAACTGTGATGTATTCCTATATACTAACAATAACAGGGCCAAGGAAGAAATTAGGAAATCAGTCCCATTCCCAATATCCTTGAAAAGAATAAAATACTTGGGAATTAACCTAACAAGGGAAGTCAAAGATCTCTACAACGAAAATTATTGGACATTGAAGAATGAAATCCAAGATGACCTAAGAAAATGGAAAGATGTTCCATGCTCTTGGTTAGGCAGAATCAATATAATAAAAATGGCCATTCTACCAAAAGCACTATATAGATTTAATACAATCCCCATTAAGATACCAATGTCATTCTTTACAGATATAGAAAAGGCAATTCTCAAGTTCATTTGGAACAATAAGAAACCCAGAATAGCCAAAACATTACTAAGCAAGAAAGAAGAAACAGGCTGTTCTGCTATTCCAGACCTAAAACTATACTATAGAGCTGTAGTAATAAAGACAGCATGGTATTGGTATCAAGAAAGGAATGAAGACCAATGGAATAGAATAGAAGACCCTGAAACAAACCCACAAATACTTAAGCATATGATTTTTGACAAAGGGGGTCAAAATATTACATGGAGGAGAGACAGCCTATTCAACAAATGGTGCTGACAAACTGGTCAGCCACTTGCAGAAAGTTGAAATTAGATCCTTATCTTTCACCTTGCAGGAGAATCAAATCAAAAAGGATCAACGATCTTGGAATTAAACCAGCTACCTTGCAACTGATGGTAAACAAATTAGGTCCAACACTTCAGCATTTGGGAGTAGGCAAAGACTTTCTCAACATGTCTTCTAAAGTGAAGGAAGTGAAGTAAAAAAAAAATCAGTGATTGGGATGTCAAAAAGCTAAAAAGCTTTTGCATTGCCAAGGAAATCAAATTAGTCAAGAGGTTTCCTGTAGAACTGGAGAGAATCATGGACTGTGATTCTTCTGACAGGGGTCTCACATCCAGAATCTATAAAATCCTCAAAAATCACAACTACAAAAACACAAACAACCCAATCAATAAATGGGCCAAAGAGCTAAACAGAAACTTCTTAACAGAGGATATTGATCAACCCAATGAATACATGAGAAAGTGTTCTAAATCACTAGTAATCAGAGAAATGCAAATGAAAACTACATTAAGATATCACCTCACGCAAGTCAGATTAGCAAAAATGAAGAAAATAAACAATAATAGATGCTGGAGGGGTTGTGGAGAGATAGGCACACTAGCATACTGTTGGTGGAACTGCAGACTGGTACAGCCCCTCTGGGAAATAGTGTGGAGAATCCTCACAAAACTAGGGATGAACCCACCATATGATCCTGCTATTCCTCTCCTGGGTATTTTTCCAGGGGATTTAGAATCAGCACATTATAAGGACACAGCAAAATCTATGTTCATAGCAGCTCAATTTACAATTGCTAAATTATGGAAACAACCCAGATGTCCCTCACTGGATGAATGGATCCAAAAACTGTGGTACATATATACCATGGAATTTTACTCAGCAATTAGAAATAATGATGTTGCACTGTAACCACACAGCCACCGCCCCAGCCCCTGGATTCAGTTATTTTTCTTGTTGAAAACCTAGGTCCTCACACTAGCCAGCTAAGAACTCTACCACTGAGCTACATATCCAGCCTTTTTAAATTTTTTTTTTATTTTAAGAAAGGGTCTAAGTTGCTTAAGGGGCTTGATAAGTTGCTGAGGCTGGCTGTGAAATATCAATCCTCTTGCCTCAGCCTCCTGAGCCACTGGGATTACAGGTGTATACCACAGCACCTGGCCCAACTCCTACTTTCATTTCATTTCGAGATTTGGGATCCTCCCACCTCAGCCTGCCAAGCAGCGGGGATTACAAACATATGTCATCACACCTGGCTCAGCTTCTTTTAAAAAAAATTATTGGCAATAGAATTATATATATATATATATATATTATTATTATATATAATATTATATATATATTAATATTATATATAATTTCTTTTTAAAAAAGAGAGGGACAGTGAGAGAGTGAGAGAGATAAAGAAAATCAATTTTATTTAGTTTTTCATGTAGCTTTCGTTGCTTCGACACTTCGTTGTGTATGTGGTGCTAGGGTTTCAACTTGCATCCTTACACATGCCAGGCAAGCACGTAATGAGCCACCACTATAACCCCATAGAATTATATTCTTTTTGAATTGTTCATTAGGACATAGAAATGCAACTGATTTTTTTTTACTTTATATTCTGCAGTTTTGCAGAATACATTAATTGTAATAAGGTTTTGTGGAATCTTTAGGATTTTCTACATATATGAGCTTCTTATCTGCAAACAGATGATTTTATGAATTTCTGATTTGGATATTTTTATTTCTATTTTTTGTCTAATTGTGCTGGCTATGGGTTCAAGTACTATGCTGAAGAGAAGTGACAAAAGTAGGCAATCTGGACTTATTTCTGATCATAGATGTAAGTTTCTAGTCTTTTACTATTTAGTATGACATTAGCTTTGGGTTTTTCATAATATGGATTTTATTATCTTTAGCTCCCTATGATTTTTGTCTATTCAATTTTTACCAAGAAAGGACATATGAGTTTGTCAAATGCTTTGTTTTGCAATGACTGAGTTGATCAAGTTTGATCTCCTTTAATCTGTTAATGTGGCACATTACATTGATTAATGCATATGTTGAACCATCCTTGCATTCCAGGAATAAATCCCACTTATTCATGGAACATAATCCTTTCAATATGTTGCTGAATTTAGTTTGCTAGTATTTTGTTGAGAACTTTTACATCATGTTCATAATCTATAGTTTTGTTTTCTTGTAGTGTTTGGTTTTGCTATCAGAGTTAACACTGGCCTCACAAAATGAGTTAGGGAGTGCTCCCTCCCAATTTCTAGAAAAGTTTGAGAAGGATCTTAATTCCTCAAATGTTTGGTAGAATTCACTGGTAACCTCAGTATCAGGGCTTTTTTTTTTTTTTTTTGGAAGATTTTTGGTTATTTATTCAATCGTATTTCTAGGTAAAGAATTATTCACATTTTCTATTTCCATATTGATTTAATTTGGGTAGATCTTGTTTCTAGAAATTTGTCCATTTCATCTATGTTATCCAATGTTTTGGGTTTACAATCATTCATAGTTCTCTCCTATAATCCTTTTTATTTCTGTAAAGAAAAAGTGGGTAATGTTCCCACTTTTATTCATGATTTTAATAATTTGAGCCCCTCCCCCATCTTGGTTCATATCTCCTTAAATTGTCAAATTGTGTTCATCTTTTCAAAGAATCAACTTTTCAATTAGTCTTTTATTCTCCATTTTCTTTATCTTTGCTCTAATTTTTATTTTTTTTCCCCTCTTCTTCTAGTTCTGGGTTTAGTTAGTTCTTTCTTTTCCAATTCCTCAATTTACAGAATTAGGTTGCTAATTTGAGATATTTTTTGTTATTTATTTTTGTGCTCCCATTGAAAAATACTTTTTAACTGAGAACCTACCAGCTGCACAATCTGCTTCTGACTTTAAGCTCCTTTTTCCTTTACAACTTGTTCTTTCTTAAATGATCCATGAATATTTCCTATCCTCTAAGTTCTGAAAGTAGCCTTAGCCATAGTTAAAGGAGGAGAACATCAACTATTGCTGATGTCACAAAAATACATCTTTATACATATTGTATGTCAAAAATTTAAATAAGCATTGCATTAGTTGCTTATACAGAATTTTGTATTATGATAATTAGAATATGCCTTAATCTCATAAATTAACACATATCTCTTAAATTATGCAGAAAACAAAAAATAGTTATACATCACTGTTAGAATGATGCTAGATTTTATAACTGACCATGTGTCTTCCTTTTCTGAGATCTTTATTACTTCATACATCTCTTTTTTTTTCAGGGCCGAGGACTGAACTCAGGGCCTTGTGCATGTTAGGCAAGCACTCTGCCACTGAGCTAAATCCCCACCCCTACTTCATACATCTTTAAGTTACTGTCTAATAACTTCCACTTTAACATTTAGGTTTTCCTTTAGCATCTGTTTCAGGGAAACTCTAGTGAAAACAAATTCCCTTATATTTGAAGTCTAATTTTGCTTGACAAAGGATTCTTTGATTACAGTTTTTCTTTTAGTACTTCAAACATATCAACCAAATGCTTCTTAGTCTCCAAAGTTTCTCATGAGCAATCTACTGATATAAAGATCTCTTTTTGGTGAGGATCCACTTCTCTCTTGCTACTTTCAAAATTCTGTGTTGTTCTTTCAAAGTTTGATTATAATGAGTCCTGGTACAGATTTTTTATTCCATCCTACTTAGAGTTCCTCAATATTAGATGTTCATATCAATATCTATCATCAAATTTGAGAAGATTTGGGTCATTATTTCTTCAAATATTCTTTCTATTCTCTTCTTCTTCTGGGAGCACAATATGTACTTGTTCAGCTTCACAGCATTCTACAATCACGTTAGGCTCTGTTTGCCTTTCTTATTTATTTATTTTTGGTGGTCCTGGTAACCTAATCCAGCTTAGCAAGCACTTTAACACTGAGCTATGTTTCCACCCCTATGCTTTTCTTCCATCTTTTTTCTTTCTGTTCCTCAAACTCAATAATTTTCATTTTCCTGTGTTCAAGTTTGCTCTTTCTTGTGCCTATTCAAATCTACCTTTGTATTTCTCTAGTAGTTTTTAAAATTTCAGTTATTTTACTTTTCAGTTTCAGAATTTCTCTTTAGTTTCTCTTTAAGTTTTCTATTTTTTGTTGCCATTTCCATTTTGTTCAAACATCATTTTCTTCATTCTTCTTTCAGTCTGTTGTGAATATTTAAGATGGCTGTTTTAAAGACTTTATCTAGTTTGTCCAACACCAGATTCTTCTCGGGGAAAATTCCAATTGCTTACTTTTTCCTTTCAATGGGTCATCCTTTCCTGCTTCTTTCTATGCTCTATGATTTCTTTTGTTGAAAACTTGACATCTGAATCTAATAATTTGTTGTAACTCAAAATCAGATTCTCCCCTCTGGAAATCAGATTCTATCCCTTCAACCAGGTGTTTTCTTGTTTTGCTTTGTTTTTGTTTTTTTGGGGGGTAGTTGTTTTATTTATTTTTAAAATTGTTGTACATGGTATCTGTGCTGAGGATCATTCTGAAGTGTAAATATAAAGTCAAGTCTTCTCAGATCTTTATGTGCATGTGCTTTTCTGGACATGGGCAGTGCCTATTTTTCCCTGTATATGCAGCCTCTTTACAATGCTGTAATCTTCAATATCTGACTCACAAAAAATAGAAAAAGATGTTGGTCCTTTAAACCTCCTGGAAGTCTCTTAAGCTAGAGGGGGAGGGCCTCCAACAATAGAGGACCACTATATCTTTGTCTGCACCTCTGGGATAAACATCAGCATTCAGGGATCCCAGCACAGATTCTGATATTTGAAGGACAAGGTCCTTATTTTCTACCCTGGCTTCCACAAAGCTATGTACATTCTACCCTGGAACATGTACATGGCTCTCTGCCATGGGCCTAAAGGGTGGGGAATGGGTAGCCCCAGCCAATGTATATGCTATGGGCTGTGCAAAGAAGAAATAAAGTAATATTTTTTCTGATCTAGAAGTCTGAAGTCTTCCATTACCCATGGTAGAGTAACGGGCTGATTACCTCCCAAGCAGGATAAAATCATACACCTGACACATTTATTCACCATGTCATTTTGAAAGCATTGTGCCTTTACTCACACATTTGTTTAATGGCATGCTAAAGCCATGTGTCAATCTTACCAATGCAGATTTGATTCAAAATAATCTTCCTGTCAAGAAGTCAAACAGGAATGAAATAATTATGAAAAATTTGATTGTCTTTAACTTGTAATTCTTCAGTGGATTTTCTTGTTTAAGAATTTGATGAAAGATTGTGAGCTACATCAAGTAAATTTCAGAATGACTTCTTCGTAAAATCTTTGTCAATGAATTTCTAAGTATATGTGGGAAATTACAGAATTACTACAAACAAAAAGTCTGAAGCATTCAACTATTAATTAATTATACACAGTCATGCCAGGAATGTGAGACTATGTAATAAGGGGGGAAAAAGTCAAAAACAAAGAGAATGAATTTTAAGATAAAGCATGCGTATATTCTAAATTTGGGTTTTCTATTTTTATCTGGCTTGTTTCATACAAAAACTCTAAATAACACTTTTTTTTTCATGAACATCTAACCTATTTATGGGAAGAAGCAGGGCAGATCCATGCATTAAGTTCCTATTTATTTCTATTTTAGTCATTTTGTTCTGTTGAACACTTTTGCCAGAAAGGATATTCTAGTTGCTTTTCCAAAGTACTGGGAAAAGGAGCTACAGGTACACAATTCCTTTCTGTGACTGCTTTGTTACAATCAAAAAAATATTTTTTTCTCCAGTAAATTTAGTATAACTAAGCCATAGACAGACTGCTATAATGGAGAACTAAAGTTCATGTGGAAATGTAGCATAAGAAAAGGATGTAGCTTTGGGGCTAAATGCATACCTGGAATCTGAGTCAGTCAAATCTGGGTTTCATTCCCAGCTCTGCTACTTAATGTTTTACTTAAAAAACGACAATAACAATTTAATATGCAATATAGGAAGCATCAGAAAACAATGAAATAATACGTAGGAAATGACAGAGGGAAATAAACATTAATTCACATCATTTATGCAAATGATAACCATTATTCCTCTATTAACCAAAAATATATCTTTATCATTTTTCTTTTGACTTTTAGTCATTTTAATTTTTACACAGTTCACTTTGTTTTTCGTTTCTTTGGTAGTATCTTTTGTAAATATTCATACTTTTCTTTCTTTTTTTAAAAGAGAGAGTGAGAAAAAGTAAAATTTTCATTTTTTTCATCTAGCTTTTGTTTTAGTTGTGTATTTGGTACTGGGGATAGAACTAGGGTTCTTGTGCATGGCAGGCAGGTGCTCTACCACTGAATCACCTCTGCAGCCTTTTTTGATTTTTGTTTTTGTTTTGAGAAAGTCTAAGTCACTAAGTTGCTGGGGCTGGCCTCGAACTTGCAATCTTCCTGTTTCAACCTCCCAAATCACTGGGATTTAGGCATTAGCCACCGTGCCCAGGTTTCTTCTTTTCCTTTAAAAAATAATTTCATTTTTTAGCTGGGCGGGTAGCCTATAATCCCAATGACTCAGGAGACTGATTCAGGAGGATTGGGAGTTCAAAGCTAGCCTCAACAACTAAGCAGACCCTGTCTCAAAATAAAAAATAAAAAGGGCTGAGAATGTGGCTCAGTGGGTAGGTGCCCCTGGGTTCAAACACTGGTATCAAAAAAAAATTGTTTTTCATTTTTAATTTAATACTTTAATGCCTTCATCTACCTAAAATCCATTTTGATAAATGGAATGGTGTGAATTAAGGTTCTAAGTTATTATCCCAACATCTTTTCCTGAATAGTACACTACTGTTTTGTGATGATTCCCTTACCATATATCAAATTATTTTGTAATTATATATGTGTAACTGATTTAGATCATCACACTTATTTCTGAGCTACACATTCTCCATTAGACCTACCATTTTATAGTATAATGAATGCTATTTTATAATCTGCTTTAGTAGTTTACAGTGCTAAGCGAACCTCATTAACCAACATTTTTTTGTTGTTATTTAAAAACCTTATTCCTAAACACTTATTTTTAAAATATTGAATCAATTGGATACATTCCCAAGAAAATTCCTCTTTGTAATTTTTTTATTACATAAAATTGGTAAAGTATCTTGGGAAGATGGGTAACTTCACAATATTTACTATTTTTATTGAAGTAAAATAATATAGGTAAAATGCCAAAGACACAGGTAGTGTGCTATCTTCTTCAATATATCCTTTTCTTTAAAAAGCAAGTATTACACGACTATGGTATACACAGTGACATACTTATAAATGCTTGGAGGGTACCATGCTTTAACTCAGTTCCAACATTTCCCCTTCCACTCGCATCCTATCACCCCTTTTTATTTTTAGATATAATTGACAATAGGATCGAACATTCCTTATTCTCACAAAATCCTTGGATCACTGTCCTCCTGAGTTCAGAATAAAGGAGAGATGTTATTAAAAAAAAAGCAGGTATTAAGTAAAAATTAAAACAGAAAACTAAAATCTATGTAAATGACATGCATTTTATTAACACATATTTTTCCTATAACTGTATGTATTATTGAATACATTTTAGTGTGTTACTTATGCTATCAGTTTATAAATTGGCAAAATTAAAGAGATGCTCACTTTCACAAAATAATTTTATTATGGGATTGCTATTCCAATGCACACTTGAGATAAAATTATAGTTCAAAAATTCATTCAAAAGTATACATTCACAAGTTATCTGTAAAACAAAGAATCACTAGAGCAAAAAGATGTCTCATAAAAGAACCTTTTTTATAGTAATAACAATGTGAATTTGAGACCCATACATGGATCACATAAAAGAGTAATGTCGAACTACAAATGTTAACCATGGGGAGGACATATTTTTAGATATTTCTAAGAGAAAACATTTAATTGACGTACGAAGAGTTCAATAGAATATAATACACCACAAATCAAGAGACTTTCTAAGGATAATACCTGGGCTATTTTATCCACCTTTTTTTGCAAATTTTGGCCTTTACTGGACAAGTTTAAATTAAATTCAATTATGGATGTATTATAGGGTAAATTAGCAATGTAGCATAGATTTTTATGATATCAGGATGCTGATTTAGGCTTATCTTTTCAACTTATATTGTTTTTAAATTTTAAAGGAATGATTTATCAAAATATAATTTATTCACCCTGTTAAAGTATATAGTTCAATGAACTGTTCAAATACATACAATCATGGAACCAGCAATATTTTCAATTATTTCAGTCCTCTAATTTGAGCCAGTAAGTAATTAGCTGCTTATTCTACCTTTCCCTGACCCTCTTTCAGTCCTTTTGTTGAATGAATATATAGATTACAATAGTCAATAAACATTATTTGTCTAATGAATTTCTTAACATTGATCTTTTGAGGAGATAACAGATTTTAAAATAGAGCTTGAATTGATATAATGCACGTTAATGCAGTATAACATTTGGTTTTATCTTTATGAATCACATTCGTATGCTTTTGAAGAAAAAATTGGAAAGATTAAATAACTAAAGAACTGGTTTAACAGATTTCCTGTTTACCCCCAAGAATTAAGAATTCATACACACACACACACACACACACACATGCATATGTGTTTTTGTGATCAAAATTCACATAAACAAAACAAATAACGGAAATGTCTGAAAACTTCCAGAGACAACTGTTGTAATTTTAACATTTAAGTAATAAGCTTTTCAAGTGAACTGATTTTAAGATTTCCATTGTTTTGCTCTTAGATACATAGATGAGGGCATAAACTATTCCCCCTGAGTGTATAATTCAGATATAATTATGCACACAATAGCTACCTATTTAACAGAGAGGTTTAAGAATGCCTCAGCTATACTCTTCTATCTATATAGACAAACTCTCTTGATCTAAAAGGTTTGACACTCTCTAGGAACTGTCATATAGCCCAAATTAGCTTATTATCATCTTTTGCATATAAAAAGAGGTGTAAAACGTCACAAAAATCTATTCCACCTCTTTTTCAGTCCTATAATTATTCTGAACAATTTTGATTTATTTGCCTTGAAATAATTTACCTAGGAAGTCATACACAACATTCAGGTTACAAATTAAGTGTTGGGTGGTTATGCTTTACTACACAACAAGTAAAAGCTTGTAATGAAAAGCAGAAGCATAAAACCATGGCAGCCTCACTTATACTACAATATTTTTAAAGAAAAACATTTTCCCTGCCTTGGGTAAAATGTAAAAGTAGCTCATAGCTACAAAACTTTGTATTAATGCTTACGGTGACATAGTACTTAATTGAAAGTCTTAATTAAATATGCCCCACCAAAAACCCTCACCAAATTGCATTTGCCACCAAATGACTAACAAGTACACAACAGTTGGAAACTGTCAAAATATTTTACAGCTCAATTGTAATTACCAACCAAGTCTAAGCATGCCCTGAGTGGGCGTTAACCACATTTGGGGGGATGCAAAACATAAGCTGCAGTCATTTTTTTGTGATATCTAATTTATACATTTACAATTCCTAAATAACTCAAGATTTTAATGTCTTCAGTAAAAAAATAAAAATAAAAACATCAAAGAAATATAATAATTTCTCATTTTCATAGATTCACAAGCTGAAAGGGCCTTTAAAAGATCATCTTTGGCTAATCTCTTGCCATTATGCTCGAATATATTGATGTTTTGGTTGTCTGAAAATGTATTAAGTGATCTTAAGATATAAATGTTTTCTGTTATCCTTATCACAATAGATGTAGCCAAAAATAAATGGGAAGGTGTGATTAGGGTAAAATGTCAATATGGAAGTACAGCTGGTGAGTTTCCAGAGAAGAGAATGCAGACATCGTTTGCCACTTGAAGTAGGACAGCATCCAGCCACTCTTCCCTCTGCACCAGAAAGTGTACAGCTTGACACTTTGTGATTAGCCAATAGAAAATACGTGGGTTAATTACCACCAACCATACGCACAGGTGGAATAGTACTTCCACTAGGTAACACACACATTCACTAGACTCACATCAGTTTAAAAATAGAAACAGGAAGTAGAATATACTATACAAATGTGTTTGGAGGGGGAGGGTTCTCATCTGTATTTTTCCTGGGAAGTATCAATCAGTGAAGACTGTTAAAAAATACAGGTGAATAATATACTTACAGCATTACAGGATTTCAAGTTTAAAGTGAAATTGTATTTAATTTTAAATACACATGAAAGTATAACTATGGATATGTAGGAAGCTTCAACTATACTTGTTTTACTCAAGCCAGAGGTGGGCACACAAGTTAGTTGTAAATAATCTTTTTATCTTTTTATCTGTCCAAAATTTTTTACTGAGAAGCACAAGGAAAAAAATTTCAAAACAGTAGCTTCATGGTTGTCAACTCAAGCATAGCATTTAATTATGGATTCTAACTGGATCACAGTCCCAGTTGTAATTATGCCTCTGATTTTATGAGAAAACATTTAAAAGAATTAAATAAATTTTAGATTCTGTATGGTTCTGGGGAAGAACCATAACCACTAAATAGATGGAATGTTTAAAATAAAACTCAAAATGCTGATTATTGCTATGTAGTCAGAAAAACTGAATGGGTTGGGTCTTGCCAGGAGAAACTTCTTATAAACAATTTTCTACACTGAATATCTGGAAATAAAGTTTGTGGGAAAATTCAGTGTACACTCCAGTAGTAGGATCTAAGCTAGAGGCCTCCAACTTTTTATTGTATGCTAATATTAGAAAAAACTTGCAAAAATATATTCGCATAGATATACATTTATTTATATTATGTCTATATTACTATCTATTATAAATTACATACCAACATACTATAAACGGAAATTTAAACAGAGAAGGCAAAAGTGAAATTAGCAATTAAAATATTTAATTTTATATTAAAAAGATAAAATTTTCTTCTCATTATAAAAAGAAATGACAGAGTAGGCTTAATTTGTTTTGAAAATTTTGTTTTGACAAGATGTAGTTTTTAAGGTGTAGTTCTAAAGTGTATATTTTAATACCTGATTTAAATGGCAAAAAAGTCACAAGGATACATAAATCAAAATGCAAAAAGTACATTTTTGGCTATGCTTACTAAATCAGTACACTTAATTTTTCCATGTCCTCTACCAATTATGCAAAAGATTTTTGTTCATATTCACCTACTAAATTTCTATTCCATGATGGCAATTAGTTGAAGTTAAAACACATTAAGAATTTTTATTTTAAATTAAGCTAGAAAATTCAGCTTTCAGGTTCTTAAAGTGTATAGATAAGAGTTTCTATAGGTTACACAGATGGTTTTTAGCAAGAAAAGGCTATGACGGAATATTTCTGTAGCAAATGCTATGGGTTAAATAACCTAATATTCATTTTCATGCCTGCTTCTTCTAAGGAAGTAGGTAAAGGTTTGGTACTACATTCACTTTTGCTAACAATTCATAGGCAAAGCATGCATAGTGAAGCTAATGTGATATAGCTTTGGCAAGGGTGAGCAGAAGTTTATGGAAATTTGAAAAGTCAATATAATGGATGCTGTATTTTAAGCTTATGTTTAATACAAGAGGGCTTGAAAGATCTATCAGTATGTTTTCAGGTTCCTTGTTGCAAAAACTGTTTAAGAACCACTCCTTGTGAGTTTAGTATCAAAAGAGAATATTGACAACTGACTGAAAAGATAAATATGAAGATCTCCTCTTTTTATTTCTTTTTTCAGGGCTGAGGACCAAACTCAGGGTCTTGTGCATGCTAGGCAAGCACTCTGCCACTGAGCTAAATCCCCAACCCCTTCCTCTTTTTATTTTTAAAATTTCAAAACCTCTTTTATTGGTGAATTATATTTGTATGTAACAGTTGGCTCCATTATGACATATTTATGCCTATACATAGCATTACTTGGTCTATTTGATTCCCCTGTTTCTTTCCCCTTTCCTTTCCTCCCACCCTCTATTCTACTGGTTTCCCTTCTATCTTCATGAGATTCCTTTGTTTTCTTTTTTCCTCTTTATCTCTACATATAAGAGAGAACATAGAACTCTTGACTTTCTGAGTCTGGCTTATTTCATTTAGCATGATGTTCTCCAGTTCCATCTATTTTCCTGCAAATGACATAATTCTGTTTTTACAAAGTTTCCTCCCTTATCTGCACTTATAAGGGTAAAATGCTTTTTTTTTTTTAAGGCAAATAAACTGGCATCTCCCACTCTTTACACAGGATACTTTCCATCCTATAGCTGACACACCCTTTTAGATAGGATGAATAAAGATAACCATGTTGAACTGTATATGAAATATTAGTGAAATTAACTTCTTTCTTAATTTTAGATTAAAATATGCAGTTACAAGTTTAAACCCTATATTCTTTCTACTTCTAACTCATTGTCCTAAGTACTCCTTCAAGGTCAGATATTCATTTTAGAAGTCTCTGTTTTAAATAATATAAAGGGGGGCTGGAGTGGTGGCTTGGTGGTTACAGCGCTTGCCCTGCATGCACGAGTACACAGGTTCAAACCCCAACACTCATGTACACAATGAAGTATTAGAGCAACGAAAGCCATGTGGAAAAACTCAATAAAAATCGATTCTCTCTGTCTCTCTCTCTCTCTCTCACTGTCCTTCTCTCTTTAAAAATAAATAATATAAAGGACTGGCTATGTCTAATAAAAACAGGGCAATCCTGTGACTTACTATTGTCTATATTTTACAGACAACAAACAATACATGAACAGATAACTTTTTTTTAAGAGAGAGAAGGAGAGAAAGAGAGAGGGAAAGATGGAAAGAGAGACGGAGAGAGGGAGAAAGGGAGAGGGAGGAAGAGAGAATCAACTTTAGTTTTTCATCTTGCCTTTGTTCTCCAGCACTTAGTTGTCTATGTGGTGCTGGGGTCTGAATCCAGGTCCTTGTGCATGCCATGCAAGCACTCCAACTGCTGAGCCACAACTCTAGCCCTATAACTGATTTTTATCATCACTGTAAAGTTTCAAGACTGGAGTATATTTTTACAGACTAGAAATACTTTTATTCTATTTGTCAAATTGTATTAAATATACACACATTTAAACTACACCATGCCAACTGATTAAAGAAGAAATAGTCAGAATTTTATATGCAAATTTCCATAGGTGAATAATGCTGCATGATTATATGCTATGCTTCACTATAACAAACTTAATATGCAGTGATCTTAGATAAATTCACTTTAATTCCTATTATAGTTTTTTTAATAAACAAAACTCTTCTTTTTTAAAAGAGGACAGTAAGAGAGAGAGAGAGAATCAATTTTTATTGAGTTTTTCACATGGCTTTCGCTGCTCTGACATTTAGCTGTGAACATGGGTGCTGGGGTTTGAACTCGTGTACTTGCACATGCTGGGCAAGTGCTATAACTGCTGAGCCACCGCTCCAGCCTCAAAGCTGTCTCTTAACACAGGACTTACAGCACTCCAGCCCCAAAGCTGTTTCTTAATGGAGCCCTTAACTGGTTAGTCAATGGATCAGCTACTCATTTTTACAAACTGATTATACTCCTCCTATGAAAAGTATCAAAAAAGCAAAGGTAAATAAAAAATGGTCCTTGGCACTGAGGAATAAAAAACTATTGTAACCAAGTGTGATAAAAGTGACAAAGTAGGTTACTACACAGAACTACAATATTACAAAGTAAAAACTGATGTCAAGAAATGCCTGCCAAGTATCATTTAAAGGGTCACCCAGTCATCATCAAATCCCTGAATATATACAATGAATCCCTAAACTCTGGATGTCAAGGTACCATAAACCAAGACAGGTCTAAGCTCCTAAAAAGCTTAGGTCTAAAACTAGAATCGTGTCCAAGGATAAAAAGAGATGGCAGAGAACAGAAGTTCTAAAAGGTTTTGGTTTCAAGAAATTTACACTCTTTGTATTATGGAGGATTCCAAAGACCCTTATTTATGTATATATTCCTATTGATATCCACCATATTATACATTAAAACTTTGAAAATTAAATTCATTTTAAAACAATAATAAGCTTTACATGTTACATAAGTAACATAGTTGCAACTCTGGAAACGAAAACTCAGAAAATAAGAAAAGTTATTAATTTACTTAAAAACAATAACGTTACATAACTAAACACATTTCTATGAAAACACCCAAATTTTCCAAAGAGTGACACTATTTTATATTTTTACAAATCTCAAAGCTCTAATTTTTATATGAGTTCCTGATTTCAATATGCTGTGATGTGTTGTTTTGGTTGAAATAAAAAACTAAAATAAAATATAGCATGCAAAAATACGGAGTAAAATTGGGAAAATAACTTTTCAATGCCTTTTTAGACAAAGGTGAATATTCTTTTTTTTTAATTCGTTCAACATAGTCTTACACGTTGGAGGGAATTGTTGTTACATATTCATGCATACATGGATATTGACAAAGTAAGTTAAGGCTGATGCTAGTCCATGATCTCCCCTCTTGGACCACTTCCTGCTCCTATGTTTCCCCTGCTTTATCGCCATGTTAAAGATAGAACTAAGCCTATACATGTGTATTAATTTTTGAATTTTCTGAATTCTTTGCCCACCTATGTGTAGTTGGGCTTCTCATGGGAGTCTAGGACTCCCAGCTGCATTGATAACCGCCCCCATACCTCCCCCTTCCCTCCTTGCCTCCCCTTCCTTCTCCCTCTGGCTTCATAGTTGATGGTTCCTCCTGTTTATATAAAAATTCACCTATGTTGAGTTTATTGAGTTTATTTTTGAGCTTAGCTAATTTTCTTGTGTGTGTGTGTGTGTGTGTGTGTGTGTGTGTGTGTGTGTGTTGTAATAGTAATTCTTTATTCATGAGGTCTTTCTATTTACAAGGAAACACTGAGGTCATGTTAATTTTTAATTACACTTGAATTTACAGTTCCATAGACTTTAACTCTGTAGTAGTAAGCACAGGAGCTAGAGCTTTACTCATTTACACTTTAAAAAATATAAATGAGGAAAAGATGGTATAAATGATGATAGATTGCATTTAGTTATCTTTAGTTGTATGTTGATTTTTTTTTTTAATGGTACTGGGAATTGAGTCCACGAGTGCTCTATCACTGAGCTACATCTCCAGGCCTTTTTATAATTTTATTTTGAGACAAGTTCTTGCTAAGTTGCTGAGGCTGGCCTCAAATTTGCAATCCTCCTGCCTGAGTCTCTTGCTGGGATTATAGGCATACACCACCACACCTGGCTAACTATACATTGATTGTTTCTGATTCCTCCTAAATCTTTTTTGACATCAAATTGTGAACAATGTTCCATCAAGTTAATTTCTCCTATACCCTTCACCTAAAAACATTTTCATAGAAAGTAAACTACTATAGAAAATGTAACAAAATATGCTGGTAGAGAAAGTAGTTTGTGAGATATGGGACTTTGCTGCTAAGTATAATAAGAAGAGAGAATTATGGCTATCACTTAGCTGAGTAATCTTGAGAGAATCGCTTCACTTCTATGGCTCTCCATTCCTTCATCTGCAACCAGAGGGAGTGAGGATGAATGATCAAAGTTCCTGGCTAGCTTCAGAATCGAAGAGTTCACTGAAATGTCTTGGCTCTCTGGTGCCCATAATTTGTGGAAATTATCCACATGCACCCCAGTATTAACATACACCTCATGATATGGACATCTTTTAACAGAAACTGATGCAAACCAGTGACAAACCTATTAAATGGAACAAATTGTTCACAAAGTAAGTTTGAGTCAGGTTTCAGAGGAGCTTAGCTAACTTTCAATCTATCTTAGATTTTACTCTAGCTTCTACATATGAGAGAAAACTTTCGGCCCTTAATTCTCTGAGTTTGGGATATTTCACTTAGCATGTTTTCTATCTCCATCCATTTGGCTGCAAATGTCATGATATTGTTCTCTCTAATGGCAGAGTAGAACTCAGTTGTGTATATGTATGTATGTATGTATGTGTGATGTGTGTATGTGTGTGTGTGTATATATATATATATATATATATATATATATATATATATGATTCATGGCCTCGACCTCCCCACCACACTGATCATATTATTTTTTTTTAATTAGATGTATATAGAGATACAATTGAGGGGGAAACATTATCAAACCATCAATAACCAATGTATATATACTCAGTTATCCAGGGGTAATGCCAAATCATGGATGCCCAGCTTGGGTTTCCCCTGTTGCTGTTTCTCCCAGAAGAACTCTTGGGTTAAATGGGTATCTCGTTGAGAAATGACATCTGCTTCTGAGATGGTTCCCCCATATTCCCACACTCCAGTCTCCTAGGAGTTCTTCATATACCCTCCCTTCCCCATCCCCCTCCCTTCGCCTCCAAGTAACCTAGGGAGCCAGCCCCCTATTGCATTGAGAATCATACAATTTGAAGTTATTGTTAAGTTAGCCGTCTAACCTACTGCTTCCCCATATATTTTAGCTTCCAAGTGGTGGTTTCTTAAAGGCTTGTTGCAATGTGGAATCTAAAACCACACTGATGAACTTTTCCAACTACTAGGGATTAAAATCTACACATTTATCTTATAATTTAGAAGTTCTTTTCCTCATTTATTCATAATCTTATAATACATGAAACTGTTCATTTGATAAATGATTGCTAAAATTGTATGGATCTTCCAAATGATGACACATTTAATTACAAAAATGTTAAAAACACACAGTTCGTTAATATTATCATGAATCCTTGAAAAAGTCATATTGGGAAAATCTAAAGCTCAGAGTAGGATACAGGTTTTTTTTTTTTTTTCAAAATTCTACTCTTTGCTCAAAAGCTCAAATTTTATCATTGGCAATAAACACTGTCTCTTGTTTCTCTTAGAGAGACAGTCTCATTTCATTCCTTTTCAATAAAAATATCTATCAAAGAACCAAGTTTGAATAACCACAGTGTGTCAGTAATTCTTCCAAAGAAAAACGTGTTCTCTGAAAAAGACACCAAGTTGAGCTTGTGACTCAATCACACAAGTACTTTGCCTTGAGATATCAGCAGTGCTCCAATGTACAGGAGAATGTATATTTCCTATTTTGTCACATAGAATATTAAAGGAATGTGTACTACGAAGATCAGCTTTTTAAAGGTAGTAATTTTTACTACTTTATAAAGACATTCTTAAGTGATACTGACTTTTTTCTGAACTGAGATAATGCATGGCCATGAAGAACATTACTACTAACAGTTTATCGCCACTGCCCTAATTCATATGGTGTGCTAGAATCCACTGTGGCTATTGCCCAATCTATACAAATGTTAATTCAATGCGAGAAAAAAAGCAAAAAATGTCCAGTATCATGAAAATGGACTTTACTTCAAAAACCCATCAAACTATCTTGTGGACCTCCACAGATGACACTTTGCAAATAGCTGGCAAAGATACCATAATATTTCATTTGTTTAGAGTATTAATCCCTGGGTTAGGCACTAGATTCACTTGGTGATGAAACAGTCTTGGCATTCTCACAGAGAAGGAACTAGGACTGAAATTAATAAAAAAGAAGAGTGGCAATTCTTCATAATTCATATTTTTATACATATACAAATTAGCAACTTGGATAGTTTTGTTTTTACACTGGGAAATAATAAATTCTACTAGATATTAATTTCAATATGTCTATCAATTCCTTTTAACAGCTTTTTACTCTATGCTCATGATTTTAATTTTATTATTTAAATTTAATCTGCAAGGAATTGGATTGTTGGAGAGTATAGCAAGTAGATAATGTTTACCCAATAAACAGCTGTTGAATAGTACAGAAAATGGATTTGCATTTCTGGCTCATTTCCCACTTTATTGTTTACAAGCCAGCAAGCTGCAGGCTTGGAGTATTATGGAAGCTGTGTGCTCCACCTACAGTGGGGAACAGGCTCTCATTACTACCTAGCAATCCTTTCTCCAGAAGAGTGTGATGGGTGGAGAGAATAAAACCCTTTTTAATTGTTAATTATTGCATTTGTTTATAATTTATAGCTAGCTTCCCATCAATAAATAAAACTGTTCTGCTCAGACAAGGAGAAAAAAATAAGAGCACCAGATTTAATGGGACTCTCTGAAGACTAAGTATTTCTAAAAGTTAATCTAACATCAAATAATTCATACAACAGAGGTGTTTTTTTTTGGGGGGGTTCTCCAAATTCTTTACTATGTATAGTTAAGTCCAATGGTTTTCAACCATTTGCAACTTCCATCTCACCAAGTACATTACTGAAGAATCTAGGTGCAATGTAGAATATTTTTTAAATCTTTATACCTTTTTCCAAAACCATATATATATACATATATATATGTATATATATATGTGTGTGTGTGTGTGTGTATGAAAAATTTTAGGAAGGTTGTCTTATATCCAAGTAGAGATGCTTCTTGACTTATAACAGGCTTACATTCCGATAAACTAATTTGAAAATATCATAAGTTACAAATGCATTTAACACACCTAATTCATCAAACATCGCAGCTATGCAACACAAGATACCATAGAATTTTTAGCTGTTTACCCTTATGATAATGGAATTGATCAGGGGCTATATAGCTCATTCAGTACCTTTCATTGCTAGCCTAGGAAAAGATCAAAATTCGAAATTTGAAGTGTGGTTTCTGCTGGATCACTTTTTTGCCATTAGGAAGTTAAAAAAAAAATCACCAAGTTGAATCACTGTAAGCCAGGAATTTCTATACTCTCATTTTTTAAAAGGTCTTCAAGAAGTTTAAAATGTCCCCTCTTTTCCCCAATACATGCATATACACAATACTCAAGAATACTCTGGAAACAGACAAATCTATCAATAGCAAGAATCATGAACATCTCTTTTTTGAATCATCATTAACCCTCTATATCATGCCTCAAGGGATTTGAAAGTTGCTAAAGAGGAAAGGAAAAAGAAAAGAAAGAAGGAAAGCAGAAAGGAAGGAAGGACGGGTCCATCTACTACTGAGTTACAGTCCCAGCACTGAGTTTTGGTTTTATCATTTGTTTAAAAACAGCAACAACAACAATAACAAAGGAGGAGTTGGATTAAGATACACTTACTCAGTTAAAATGCACTGAGCATCTATTAAGTATAAGGCAATACATATTACTGAAAATCTGTCAACTCATCCAAAGTCTATATTCCCTTTTAATATCCCATAGAGGACTCTACAACTGTTTTAGCTTGTACCTTAAAACCTGGCAGGCACAGGGCTGGAGCGGTGGCTCAGCAGTAATGGTGCTAGCCTGGCATGTGCAAGGACATGAGTTCAAACCCCAGCACCACATACACAACGAAGTGTTGGAGCAACAAAAAGTCACATGAAAAACTAAATTTAAAAAATTGATTCGCTCTTTCTTTCTCACTGTCCCTCTCTCTTTAAAAAGAAAGAGAGAGAAAGAAACAGAGAGAGAGAGAGAGAGAGAGAAACAAACCTGACAGACTTTTTAAGGATGAAGATGAAAAAGGGGCTGGAGCAGTGACTCAGAGGGAGAGTGCTTGCCTGGCACACACAGGGATCTGGGTTTGAACCCCAGTACCACATACATTTAAGTGTCTGAAAGATTAAAAAAAAAAAAAAAACAGAAGAAAAAATAAAATTGAACTTTTTCCTAAAAAAAGAAAGAAGAAGATGAAGAGGAATCCAAGTTCAGTGAGTTTAAGGTAAAACTGGGCAGAACTTGTCAGCTAATCTAATTTTACAAGATACTACGTGACCTTTGTTGCTCCAACACTTCACTGTGCACACAGTGCTAGGGCTTGAATCCGCATCTTGTGCATGGCAGGCAAGCTCTGTAACCGCGGAGATCTGCTCCAGCCCTAGAACTTTATTTTTTCATTGAACAAAATGTACTCAATATTCAGTACATGGGCGGATGGCAAAGTGATGGTAAGCTAAACCAGTTCTTTTCTTGTGGAGTTTATAACACTTGCCATCAAAGAACTTAATAAGTGGTTAAAGGTTTTTATTTATGATGGCTTAAGTTACAAAAGACCATTACAACAGATTTCTTTTTCCCTAGCCAGATTTCCACCTGAGCTTTATTCCACAGTTTTCTAAACCTACTTTTGAGAGAGGGTTTAAAGTCAAACTCAATGGGATTAAAATTTAGGTACATTAATTAGCTCTACTATAAAATGGTACAAACTATAAACTGAGTTATAGGTACAAAATAACATATTAATAATTTTGCACAGGTTTATGATATTAAATCAGTTTCTTCAGGTATCTAAATTTCATACCACTTATAATAAATACGTAGCAAACTTCTAGGTATTTTCTACATATGTTGGTTATCAGCATCACTTGGAGTAGGGATATAGTTGGGGGGTGCACCTGGATAAAATACAGATTCTGTGGCCCTACCCTTGAAAATTCTGATTCATCAGGTAAGGTGTAGATTCCAGGTGACTGTGAAATAGTTGAGCAAGTGGACCACGGTTCATTTAGGCCTGTTGATATTTCTACCATCTGATCCCAAATACATTTTCCTTTCAGTACCTGGAGAAGCAATTCTACTTTGGTATAAAATTTCTACTCAGTTTCCAGTCTTTAAAAAGACTTTCAATTCTTCCTAAATTGTTTCAAAACAAACTCTTTAGACTTTGCTCATAAGCATTTGTTGAAAGGTCATTTCCTTTAATGCAAGTCCACAGCACTAAGTTCAACACTTTTGAGTTAAATATTTAATATAGTGAATTGCAAACACCATATACACACACACTCAACAAAAATGTATCATTCCACTTGACATATATCAGTGATGTATCAGATGAATATAACAAATTGCTGTTTGGGAAAAAAACACATTTTTTTTTCAAATACACATGAAATTTACCAAGTAGATAATAATATTCCAGGTTAGACAACCATTTTCAATAAGTTTAAGAGAATTTAAATCATGAAATAAACAGTCTAACCACAATGAAATTAAGTTAGAAACTAAGAACACAAATGTATTTTGAAAACCCCTAAGTACTTGGAGCTAAAAAACAATTCTAAATAATTCATAGCTCAAAAAATTTAGAAAGTAGTTTGATCTTAAAGACAATGAAAACACAACATATCAAAATGTATACAGTTAAAGCAAGACTTACCAGGACACCTGTAGCACTCAATAACTATATCAGAAAAAAAAAAGACAAAGGTCTAAAAACATTTATCTCAGCCTCTACCTAAGACAAAAAAAGGAAGTAATAGACATCAGCAATGAAATAGAAAACAGATAAAGAATAAGAAAAAAGACCAATAAAGCTAACGGTTGGATGTTGTGATCAACAAAAATGACAAACCTCTAGTCAGACTGATCAGGGAATGAACAATAGACGGAAGGAAGAGAGAAATTATGGATATCAGGGCTAGGGTTCAGTAGTAGAGTGCTTGCCTATCATGGACTAAGGCTCGCTTTGACTGTAAGCATTGCAAATTTTTAAAAAATTCTTTTAAAATCTTTTAACAACTGAAAATAAAATATGAACATAATTAATGGTTTTAAAAGACCAAAAAAAAAAGAAGCCAGGAGCTTTGCCACATGCATGTAAGTCTAAGGTGAGAGGATCACTTTAGCCCAGTAGCTGGAGACCAGCCTGGGCAACGTAGCAAGACCTCATACCCTCCCCGCCACCATACACACACAGCTGAAAAAAGATAAAAAGAATAGGCATATATCATCAGTGCAGAAAAAGCATTTGACAAAGTCCAACATCCATTCTTCACAAAAATTAGCAAAGTCGAAATAGAAGAAAAGTTCCTCAACCTGATAAGAACATCTATGGAAAATCTAATGCTAAATGACAAAAGACCAACATTTTTCCACTAAACACTGAAACATGAACAAGAGAAGGAAGTTACCTGTCAATTCCCTTACAAATTATACAGGAGGCTCCTGTCAGAGTTATAAGGCAAGAATATGAAATAAAAGTCACTCATATTGGGAATAAAGAAGTAAAATGATCTTCAATATCCATAAATCAAAAGCTTTTCTATATTCCAACACTGACTCAGTTGGGATGAAATTAGGAAAACCATTCCAATTCACAATAGCATAAAAAAATTAAAATACTTGGGAATTAATCTAACTAGGGAAGCAAAAGACCTCTATAAGGAAAACTATAGAACTTTGAAAACAGTAGACCTGAGGAGATGGAAAGACAATTAATGTTCTTGGATAGGCAGAATTAATATAGTCAAAATGGCCATTCTGCCAAAAGTGCTATACAGATTCAATATAATCTCCATCAAAATACCAATGACATTCTTCACAGATATAGAAAAATCAATTTGTAGATTCATTTGGAAGAATAAGAAATCCAGAACAGCCAAAGCAATACTTAGGGGGGGAAAAAAAGCAAAGCAGGAGGTATCACAATACTTGATCTGAAACTACATTACAGAGCTGTAGTTACAAAAACAGCATGGTACTGGTATCAAAACAGACATGTAGACCAAAGGAATAGAATAGAAGTTACAGAGAGAAAACCACAAATCTATAGCCATCTGATTTTTGGAAAAGGTAACAAAAATACACATTGGAGAAAAGACAGCCTTTTCAACAAATGGTGCTGGGAAAACTGGACAGTCATATACAGAAAAATGAAACTGCAATTTATCAAAAACCTAGGAATTAAACCAGATGCTTTACAACTGTTAGAAGAGAAAACAGGGTCAACACTCAATCATATAGGAGCTGGCACCAATTTCCTTAATAAAACTCCCGTGGTGCAAGAAATACACAAGAATCAGTAAGTGGGATGCTATTAAACTAAAAAGCTTCTGGATAGCTAAGGAATCAGCTAAGAACATGAAGAGAAAGCCTACACAATGGGAGAAAATCATGACCAGCTAAGCCTCTAACAGGGGTCTAATATCCTGGATATACAAAGAAGTCAAAAATTTTAACACCAAAAATACAAATAACCCAAACAATAAATGGGCAAAAGAGCTAAACAGAAATTCCTCAACAGAAAAAATGCTAAAGACCAAGAAATATATGAAAAAAAATGTTCAACATCTCTAGCAATCAGAGAAACTCAAATCAAAACTTCATTAAGATTTCACCTTATTCTAGTCAGAACAGCAAAGATCAAGAATATAAATAACAACAAACGCTAGAGAGAATATGGGGGGGAAAAGGAACCTCATACATTGTTGGTGGGACTGCAAACTAGTACATCTACTCTGGAAAACAGTATGGAGACTACTCAAAAAATTAGGAGTGGCTCCAATATGTAAGACTACGTCTAACAAATTTTAAAAAAAATTAGGGACAGAACCACCATTAAGACCCAGCTATCCCACTCCTGGGTATTTTTCCAGAAGATATAAATTCAGCATACTACAGTGACACACCTATATCTGTTGGGAACATAAGGTTCAGCTGGCTTGTAAGAGAATTGGTGGTAAACAACTCTAAGGGGTCCAGCTGGCTTGTAATTAGCAAATTGCCTGACCGCATGACTAAGCTATTCGGCCACTCATTTGTTGCAATTGGAGAAAGGTGTTTGCATTGTACCCTATTGGCTGTTGTAATGGATAAATACAGTAGCAGCTAGTCAGGTAAAGCAAGTGGCCCAAGAAGGAAATAGCCAAAGAAGAGAAAGCAGCCAGAGAAGAAGCAGCCAAAAGAAGCAAGTAAGCAAAGAAGAGAAAGCAGCCAGAGAAGCAGCAGCCAAAGAAGCAGCAGTAGCCAGAGGAAAGCAAGCAGCCGTGTCCTGAAGGGAGAAAGCAGAGAAGACGCATAGAACCGCAGAGATCAGCAGAGTCGTCAGAGATCAGCAGCGGTAGAAGATGCAGGTCCCGTGTTCCAGCCGCCGGGCGTTCGCCCCCTTGTTCCCCGCTCCCCAACCCTTCCTAACTCAGCCCCTCGGAGGATGGCCCCAGGCCTGCTGGGTCATTCTACCCGTTCCTCGCTCTGGAGTGAAGCGGGGAGCGACTCCTCGCCCCATCCCCTTCCTAACTCGGCCCCTTGGAGGACAGCTCGCTAGGTCGTTCTGCCCGCTCCTCACACAGGAACAAGGCGGGGAGCGACTCCTCTTCCCCGGTCCCCAGCCCCAGCCCTGTCCTGCAGGCGCCCGGTTCCCAGTGTCCTGCTGGCCCCCCAGGGAATGGCTAAGGTCCCCCGAGGCCGTTCCGCCGCTCCCGGCTCCAGAACCCAGGGGGGAGCGACATATATCAATGTTTATAGCAGCAAAATTCACAATAGGTAAGTTATGGAATCAACTTAGATGAATCCATTAGATGAATGGATCAAGAAAATGTAGTATATGCATATGCTATGGAATTCTACTCAGCTATTTAAAAAAAATGAAATCATGGCCTTTGCTGGTAAATGGATGGTGATGGAGAAAATCATGCTGAGTGAAATTAGCCAAACCCAGAAACTCAAGGACCTAATACTTTCTCTCTTATATGTGGAAGCTAGAATACAATATATGAAAGAGTGAGAGAACAATAAGTTTAGACAATAGATTCATAAACATGAGTTACCAGTCGAGCTGGGGGCAGTAGGGAGGATGGAATGGAGTGAAGAGGGGGGGAGAGAGTGAGAAGGGCAAAGGGATGTATACATGTATGAAAGTGTAACAACAACCCCTTCAATAGATACAACTACAAGGAATAATAAAATCTTGTTTAAAAAGGAAGTAAAATGATCTTTTATTTTCTGACTTGATGGTTTACATACAGAATCCTATGGAATTTATAAAAATGCGACTAGAACCAATAAATAAGTTTAGCAAGATTGTAGAATAGAATATCAATATTTTAAAAAAAATCAGTGTAGGGCTGGGGCATAGAACAGTGGCAGAATCTTGCCTAGGATGTGCAAGGCCCTGGATTTGATCCCCACCACTGCAAACCAACAAAAAAATCGTGTATACCTATATAACATCAACAAATATTTGGAAATTTAAAAATTTTTTAATTATCTCCTCTTTCAGGAAGATGGAATAAAATGTATTTTCACCATTCGTTCATTTACATACAACAAACTAAAAACTCTGGAAATACATAAAGCATGAAGACACTATAAAAGGCAGATGTAGGGGGGCTGGAGTGGTGGCCCGACAGTTACAGCACTTGCTTGGCATGCACCAAATACACGAGTTTGAACCCCAGCACCATGTACACAATGATGTGTCAGAGCAACAAAAGTCACATGAAAGCTAAATAAAAATTGATTCTCTTTTTCTCTCTTTCTCACTGTCCCTCTCTTAAAAAAAATAAAATAAAAGCAGAGAAAAGGTTGGAGCTAAAGAAGCTGGCAAGTCAGAAATGTGGATAGATGCAGATAAAAAACTCCAACAAAAGTTTCCTCTCTCTACACAGACAGAACCAGTGTGAAAAACTTTTATAGACAATAACAAGAACTCAGCCAAGCACAATGAAAAAAGTCATGGCCTTAACTTCTACAAGTAAAGGCATAGTAGGGAGCCTAAATGTCCACTCTTGCCAAGTGATAATGAAAATCCACTATAGTGTCTGTAGAGATCACCTGGCAAGCCTAGACTTCCACTTTCACCTAGCAGTAGTGAAGCAATCCCTTCTCTCTGCTGGGGTGTTATTCAAAGAATACTTAGAGAAATTCAGGACTTTCACTACCACCTAGTGGTAACAGGGCCAAAATATTCCCACAGTATCAGTAGAGGTCATATAGGAAACACCTCTTAGGATTCCCATAACTCCCAGCCAAAGAGGTTTCAGAGGTAGCCTAGTAGGGAGCAGGAACTCCTACACCCACCCAGAAATAATAACAAAACACCTATCCCCCACCCCATTCTGGATGTCAATGAATACCAAATGAGAAACTTAAGACTTATGTGTCTTGCCTGGCAGCAATGAGGCAGTACCTCAAATTTGAATAAAGAGTTGTGTCTAAAAAACAAAATGAAAATAGTGAAAACAAAAGGTTCAGGTAATATTCAGAATCTCAAAGCATAATACAAAATTGCCCAAGTATATAAAGAAAATCATTCATCATTACAAGAACCAGAGAAATCTCACATGAAAGGAAAAAGACAACAGATGTCAAACTAACCTTTAAGAATTATCTGACAGTTTAAAGCAGCCATGACAAAAATGCTTCAATGAACATTTATAAATAGACTTGAAACAAATGGGGGAAAATAGATGAACAGAAGAATAGAGGGTAAAGTGGAAAGCATTAGTGAACCTGAAGACAGAGCAATAAAAATTGCTTGGTCTGAAGAGAGAAGAAAATATAGTAGGGGGAAAAACAACAAATAAACAAAAAACAGATTCTAAGGAACCTGAGAGGCTATAAGAACTAATCTTTGTATTCCTACAGTCATGGAAGGAGATGAAACAGAAGGCAAGACTGGAAAAGTACTTGAAGAAGTAATGGTGGGAAACTCCTCAAATTTGGGAAGAAAGTTAAACCTATAAGAAGCTGTGTAAACATTAAAGCAGTTAAAAGAAAGATATTCATGCCAAGACATTATAGCTAAAATTCTAGAAATTAAAGATGAAGGAAAATTCTTGAAATGTGCTAAAAAGAAATGTGCATCAATTACCTTAAGAAGAGAAAAAAAGTTCAAATTCAATAGGTATCATATCAAAAATTATACTAGCCACAAGGAAGTGGCACAATAGTTTTCAAGGACTGGAAGAAAAAAAAAAAAAAAGAATAGTTAATCCAGAATTCTATACCCAGCAAAAATACCCTTCATGAATGAAATGGAAATCAAGATAACCTCAGATGAAAGAAAGTCCACATAATTTATTCCCAGCAGAATAGCTACAAAAAATTTTTTTAAAATAGCTATAGATTTTTTAAAAACTGAAAGCAAATATAAAAGAAAGATTCTTAGAACATCAGAAAGAAGAAAAAAACAGCAAAAAGATGGACATTTACAATAGGTTTCATTTACTTCTCTTGAGTTTTCTAAATTATATCTGATGTTTGAACAAAAAAGTTATAACAGATAGTTCTACATGCATGGAGAAGAAAAGTGTATCACAATTCTATTACAAACGGAAGACTATAAAAAGATATAAAAGGAGGTAAGGTTTCTACGTTCCATTGCTAAGAATGACAATACCAGCAGATTGGGGTAAGTTACAAAAAAACCACAGCTAACATCACAATGGTAAAAAACTGAAAGCTTTCCATGTGAAACCAGAAACAAGACAAAGATGCTCACATTCACCATTTGTTTCAAAATAGCACTGGAAGCCGCAGTGGGGAAGGACATCCAAATGGGAAAGGAAGAAGTAAAATGAACTCTGTTGGCAGACATGATGTCACATTTGAATAAAATCCTGAGAATCTAGTATTTAATAGTTATTCAACTAATAAATTCAGCAAATTTTGCACAATACAAAAATCAATTATGTTTCTACACATTAACAATGAAGTGGAAGTTAAAATAATTTTACTTACAATAGCATCAAACAGAACAAAATACTTGGTGGTAAACTTAACTAAGAAAGTGAAAAACTTGCATACTAAAAATCACCAAACACTGATAAAAGTAATTAAAAGACACAAAGAAACTGAAAGACATTCCATATTCAAGGACTGAAAGACGTAATATATTGTTAACATGTTCACAGTGTCCAAAATGCCTATTGACTCTATAGGTTCAATGCAATTTCTACCAAAACTCCAATGACAGCTTTTACAGAAATAGAAAAATCAATCCTGCAATTCACATGGAATTACAAAGGATCCCAGACAGTCAAAATCAGTCTTTAAAAAGCAGCTGAAAGTCTCATGCTTTTCTGATTTCAAGGCATATTACAAAATGACAATAATCAAAACAGTATGGAGCATGATGGTACACAACTTGAGCCTTAGCTGTTACAGAGGCTAAGGTGGGAGGAATGTTTGAATCCAGGAATTTGAGTTCAAACCAAGCTTAGACAACATAGTAAGACCCCATCTTTAAAAAACAAGAACAAACACACACACACACACACAAAACACGTTTTTGTGTGACATAAGACAGATACATAAACTAAACAGAATAGAGAGCCTACAAATAACTCCCCATATATAGCCAAATGTGATCTGACAAGGATGCCAAGCCTATGAAATGGGGAAAAGATAGATTCTTCAACAAATAATGTTGAGAAAACTCTAAGTCTACATGCAAAAGAATGAAATTAGATCTTTACCTTATACCATACATAAAAATCTACTTATGTGGCTGGAGCGGTGGCTCGGAGGTTGCGGCACTTGCCTGGCATGCGCAAGTACACGTGTTCAAATCCCAGCACCCATGTACACAACTGTCAGAGCAATGTAAGCCATGTGAAAAACTCAATAAAATTTGATTCTCTCTCTCTCTCTCTTTCACTGCCCTTCTCTCTTAAAAAAATAAAATCTACTTAAAATGAACCAAAGACTTATATGTAAGACCTAAAACTACAAAACTATTAAATTCTTGAAACTAAAACTTTTAATAGGGAAAGCTTTATAACATTGATCTCAGTAATGATTTTTTGGTTATGATATTAAAAAGACAGACATCAATATCTACAACAACAACAAAACACACCAAACTAAAAAGCTGTGCCACAAAGAAAAGAGAGTGGAAAGCAACTTATAGAATGAGAGAAAATATCTGTAAAACAAAAACTCAGTAAGAAGTTAACATTCCAAATACATAAAGAATTCAATGGCAAATAAAAAATTAACACAGGCAAAGGACTTAGATATTTCTCCAAGGAAAACACACAAATGGCCAACAGGTGTATATGAAAAGTTGCTCAACAACACTAATCACCAGGGAAATGTAAATCAAAACCACATACCGGCTAGGATGATCACTATAAAAAAAAACAAAAGAAAATGCAAAAAAAAAAAAAAGAAAAGTGTTCATGAGGATGCAGAAAAACTAGAACCTTGGCACACTGTTGGTGGGAATTTAAATGGTATAGCTGCTATGAAAAACTGGTTGGTGACGCCTCAAAAATTTAAAATAGAATTATCATATGATCTCACAATCTTACTTCTGGGTATTTATCTAAAAGAACTGAAATAAGGAGGTTGAAGATATAAATGCATATTCACAACAGCCAGGGAGGGGGAAACAATCTAAATGTTCATTTATGGATGAATGGATAAAACATGGAATATACATGCAATGGAATATTATATAGATAAAAAAGAGAAGGGAATTCTATCATATGCTCCAATACAGATGAACCTTGAGAACATTATGCTAAGAGAAATATGTCAGTTGTAGCAGGACAAATATTCCATGATTCCTCTTACAAGAAATATTCAAAGTAATCAAACTCAGGAAAAAACAAGTAGAATGGTGGTTGCCAGGGACTCAGGGAAGAAGAAAATGGAGAGGTACTGTTTCAATCATGCAAAAAGACAAGACTGTGCTTATGGTTACCAATATTGCTCTGTACACTTAAAAATACAAGATGATAGATCTCATGTGTTTTTTATTACAATTTTTTTCTTTTTTTAAGAGACAGTGTGTCTCACTTTGTTGCTGAGGCTGGCCTTAAACTTTTTTTTAAGAGAGAGGGACAGTGAGAGAGACAGAGAAAGAGAGAAACACCTTTATTTAGTTTTTCACATGGCCTTAGCTGCTCCAACACTTAGTTGTGTACGTGGTGCTGGGGTTTGAACCCGGGTCCTCAGGCTTGCCATGCAAGCGCCGAAACCACTGAGCCACCACTCCAGCCCTGTCCTGGGCTCAAGTAATCCTCTGTCTCAGCCTCCTAAATAGCTGGGACTAAAGGTGTTATGTCACTGTATTTGACAGCTGCTTAAAAACTAAAAAATACAGCTAACCACAAAGCACAGCATTTGTACTCCTTGGAATTTATGAACACTTTTATTACTCACACAAAAATTTATAAACAAAATTTGGGCTAGAGTGGTGGCTCAGTGGTTGGAGCGCTTGCCTGGTAAGCACGAGGACCTGGGTTCAAACCCCAGCACCACATATATGGCTAGGTATTGGAGAAACAAAGGCCAGATGGAAAAATAAATAAAACTGATTTTCTCTTTCTCTCTCTCTCAATCTTTCGCCTCTATCTTTGAAAAAAAATTAAAATCTTAAAAAAAGTTTATACGCAAAATTTTATAGTAGTTTTATTTAAGTAGAAATAAATATGTATCTATTCATTGTACCATTTCATTGCTTAAAATTCTTTAACAGATTCTCACATTCTTGGGATAACATGAATTTCAAAGGCCTTGTGTGATCTGGTCCCTGCCTAATTCTCAGCTTCATCTTGCACAATTCATCCTCTCCTGGCTCATCATGCTCTAACCACACTTCCCCCGCACCCCACCATCTGATCTTCTAATATGCCAAAGTGCTTTCTTATGGTAACCATGGCTGTTCATTCAGGATAAAGTGCCCTCCTCCCTCCTTTATCCAACTAGCTAATCCACACTCATTTCCAGGTCTCAGCATTAATGTTACTTCCATAAGAGTGGCTTTCTATGATACTCCAATCTAAATGTACACCCCAAGATCTTCACACTTATTTTTTCCACTAGGGAAGATCTTTCCCCATATATATGGCTCACTCTTTGACACTAATTAGGAATTAACTCATTCAGAATCTTTCTTTAAAGAAAGAACTCTGATGAGTAGTTATACAAAAAACACCATACTCCCATTACTCTTTTACCTCTTACATGGTCTCATTTTCTTATCACATGAAATTACAAACTTTAATTACTTACTTATTTGTAATCTATCCATAGCATGTAAACTCCCCAAAGTCATGTCTTATTCACTACTCTCTATCCACTTTTAATGGCACACAGCGGGACTCCAGGAACCTATAGTATGAATTTTGGAGCTCAAATTTCAGAGAAATGTATAAAAGAAACGCAATATATGAGGTACACAAAATGACCAGCACAAAGGATGAGGTGATGGTCTCTACTTTGGTAGTCTAGGAGGAGACACCTAAGTTATATTTAAGGGATGTTCAGAGTTAGGCCAACTGGTAACTAGTGGTACTAGTGGTAATGAGCAGTACTCTGGGAAGAAAGTGTAGCCCAGGCAGGAATGGAAGAGAAGACATGTAAAGAGAACTAAGTATTTAAGAAAGAACATTGTACAGGATTTATGTGAGAGAATGTTTGTAATATTTCTCTTGCTCAAAATATACATGCATTCATTCTTTTACATTTTTTAAAACTAGAATAGTTATTATAACAATTAATTATCATACAGATTCAGACTAAAAGAAATTTACTATAAGAATGCTATATTGTTTCAGTATTTTAAATATTTTGTATCAACTATGTTCAAGATTTACCATGTAGGTTTTTTTTTTATGAGAGAAGGACAGTGAGAGAGAAAGAGAATCAATTTTTACTAAGTTCTTCACATGACTTTTGTTGCTCTGACACTTAGTTGTATACGTGGGTATTGGAGTTTGAACCTGTGTACTTGCGCATGCCAGGCAAGCACCGTAATCCATGAGCCACCACTCCAGCCCTACCATGTAGTTTTAATAAGCCAAACAGATATAACCATTTCACTCTTTAATTCTTTATTTTCCTTATAAACTTTCCCATTAAGCTCTCTATGAACTCCCAGTATTAATAGTTAAAACATAAAATTACACTTTTCTTTTAAATGCTTTTTTATGCATTCTGGCTTTTTTTTACAGCTCAGATTATTCATTACCAAAAACTAAAATATCTCACTTAGGGGACTCACTGATCAGGAATCATAACACACCAACGCCAAAAAAGCCAAATGTTTCAGGATGCACATTTAACACATGAGACAAACCAAGGATCAAATTTGGTTTTAAATTAAATCACCTGTTACTGGTATCAAAACAGAACTGAAGACCAGTGGAACAGAATAGAAGATCCTGAGACAAAACCCCATATACTAAACTATTTGATATTTGATAAAGGGGGCAAAAGCATAGTGTGGAAGAAAGATAGCCTGTTAAACAAATGGTGTTGGACAAACTGGACAGCCATGTGCAGACAACTGAAGCTGGATCCTTATCTTTCACCCTGCACAAAAATTAAATCAAAATGGCTCAAAGATCTGGATATTAAGCCAACAACTTTAAACTTACTACAAAAAGAAGTAGGATCAGCGGCGCCTTCCTTAACAAACTCCCATGGCTCAAGCAGTAAAGTCAAGAATAAATGAACGAGATGCAATTAAACTAAAAAGTTTTTGCTCAGCTAAAGATCTCATCAAGATCATCATGAGAGAACCTACAGAATGGGAGAAAACCTTTGCCTGCTACACCTTGGACAGAGGGCTAATATCCAGAATATACAAAGAACTAAAAAAACTAAACAACAAAATCACAAATAATCCAATCAATAAATGGGCTATGGATCTAAAGAGAAACTTCTCACCAGAGGAAGTCCAGAAAGCCCACAAATATATGAGAAAATGCTCTACATCATTAGCTATAAGGGAAATGCAAATCAAAACTTCAATGAGATACTACCTCACTCCTGTTAGAGAGGCAAAAATGAAAAATTCTAACAACAACAGATGCTGGAGGGGCTGTGGGAAAAGAGGAACACTGTCACACTGCTAGTGGGACTGCAAACTGATTCAGCCACTATGGAAAGCAGTGTGGAGACTCCTCAAAACATTAGGGATGGAACCACATTATGACCCAGCTATCTCACTCCTGGGTATTTTCCCCAAAAGAGTTAGAATCAGCATATTATAATGATGTGGCTTCCTCAGTGTTTATAGCAGCTCAATTTACTATAGCTAGATCATGAAACCAACCCAGATGCCCCTCACTTGACGAGTAGATTCAAAAACTTTGGTACATATATACTATGGAATACTACTCGGCCATTAGAGAAGACAATATTATGGCTTTTGAAATCAAACAGATGAAGATGGAAAGAATTATGCTAAGTGAAGTATCCCAATCCTAGAGACTCAAGGGCCAAATGGTTTCTCTCATCTGTGGAAGCTAAAATACATGGGAGAAGCAGTATGTTAGATGGCTAAGCTAATAATAACCTCAAATTGTATGATTCTTAATGCAACAGGGAGATGAATGCCTAGGATGGTGGGGAGCGGTAGGCTTAGGAAGAATATCTAGGAGACTAGAGGGTGGGAATATCGGGGAATCATCTCAGAAGGGTATCTCTGATCTCCACAAGATATCCAATTAACTCGGGGGGTCTTCTGGGGGAAACAGCAACATGGGGAACCCAAGCTGGGCATCCATGACATGGCATTAGCCTTGGACAACTAAATATATATACATTTGTTCTTGATTGTTTGAGAATGTTTCCCCCTCAATTGTAACTCCATATTCATGTAATAAAAATTAATTAAATCACCTGAAAATCGAATCTATATGATGAACTAACTCTTTAAAATATAAATCCACTCCATTTTTACTTGAAACAAAGCAAAAGATAATGAAGAAATGTGATTTGTATATAATAACTGTATAAAAGCATTTCAGATATACCAGTCAGAAATTAACTATAGTCTCTTAACAATCTTAGAGTCTTATTTGTTGTTATTTTCTATTTACATCCTAATAGAATAATTTTTATGCAAGTCATAGTTTTAACTATTATAGCCCCAAATGGAACAAATAAGATGAATGAAAAAAGCAGCCTTCACAAACATCATTTAGTGATTCTGACGTTTTAAACAATATCCACTTTGCTACTCACATGTGAAAGTATGTGTATTTTAAAAAATTACATCTTTGCAGTACCAAAGTAAAAAAGAAATCATTTATTTAAAGAACCATGCTTTTTAAAACTGAAGATAATTTAATCACAACTATAAAAGCCCTACAGAGTTAATTCTCACTGATTTTACTCCTCCCTGTCCACATTTCTGATAGTTTGGAAACTTTTTCCTTTTCCTTTTCTTCCTCTCCCTGACCACAGACACTCCCCTTTAGCTAACAGTGTATCAACAGTCCTCCCAGGTTCAAAATAAGACTATTTGTTCCATTTTTTTCACTGCTGAAACTTTCTGCCTTAGCCTGGCTATGGTGTTGCACATCTACAATCCCAATGATCTAGCAGGCTGAGGCAGCAGAATCACAAGTTTAAAGTCAGCCTCAGCACCATGGTGAGACCCTCAGGAACTTACCAAAGCCTGTCTCAAAATAAAGAATAAAAAGAGCTGGGGATATCGCATAGTGATAAAGGGCCCCTGGGATGAAGTCCCAGCACCAAGGGGGAGGGGGGAGAAAGAAGAAAATTTATGCCTTAATTCTATTTGACTTTATTCAAGCAAAGGTCACCATGATTTCAATAAACAGGGGAACCATAACAAAGCACACTGTGAAACATGGATTGAAAAATACCGTTGTAGAACATATGACTAACATTCCTTTAATGTCTCAAAACCACTTGATTTATCATGTGAACTTCCAATCTTGAAGCTGTGTTGTATTATTACTATGCTTATTAAACATCATAATAATTATAATGATTTGGAGTCTTGGTATTACATTCCAGTGCTACCTTCACAAGTATAAATTAACTGAGAGGATCTGATACTCTAACCCTATTATCACTACTAGATTTTGACAAATGTAGTTTTGTTGTTGTTGTTTCTTCATAGAATGGAATCTGTAATTCTTTTAATTTTCCAAATATGCCAAATGAAACTAAATTATTCAACTAAAAAAATAAGCTTCTAACTTCAATAAAAAGCAAAATACATAGGTTTTGGTTTTTGGATAGTCACTGATTATGAACTAAAGCCCTAATACATTATACCACTGGCCTTTTTCTCTATACTAAACATAGTTCAAATCTATAATTTATTGCCACTTATATGCATATATATGTATATATATACATATATATATATATATATCTGACCCAAACTAGAAAACATTAATAAGAACATTAAAGAACTAAAATAAACTTAACCAAAGAAAGATTTGAGGTGAAGACAATTATTTTTAATATGTTCATAACTCACCTTGACTAAAATATGGGAACACTTACTCACACATGATTATGTCCAAGTTAAAAAAGGTGCCTGCTAATGTAAGATGGACCTCTTTCAATTAGTTTCAATCAATACATGAAAAAGCCACTCAGTTCAATAGCTTAATAAGAAAAAGAAATCTTTTCTATAAAACACTGTGTTGTTAGCCTTCTCTTTTGTTAGTTGAGCATGTTATATATTGAAAGGATTCATTCCAACACATTCATATATGCACACGTAATAATAATGTAACTTAAGCCTGATCCATATCCAGATCTCTCCTCTTCACCCACTCCCCACTCTTTTTCCTCTAGTGTAATGTGCTGTTAGTCTTAAGTGACTAACAGAAAACTGAATACAAGATTTTTAAAGAAATCTCTTAGCTACTTACCATATTAACTTAAATAGCTGCTAATATCACCTTGCCACAGCTTCATTATTATAAAATAATCTAGTACAGAAAATAGATTTTCCAAGAAGATATTTTAAAGTGTGGTTCTGTGGTGACAAGCAAACATGAGTATAAATATAAATGAACTGCTATCATTTACTATTAAGTTCACCAATATATTTTACTATAATTTTTCAAATCCTGATAGATAAAACTAGATGAATTTTGAGAAAGAATCTCAAAAGTCAAAATCTCCCCCAGTTTTTAAGTAATCCATCCCTGCATACCATTTTAACAAAAACCTATATGAAAATTAGTTTGTTCATTGCATTATTTTCCCAACAAAGCAACTTTAGGCTGAATATTTAGCCTTCATTTATAAATTTTTCTTTTGGTAGAGGCTTATCAGATCATAATTTCTCTGTTCCCTAAGCTTGGTTCCAGTAGTACTGCAGAACCTTTAAATGTACTAGCAAAGTTTACTATTTAAAGGAAGCTTTCCAAATCCCATTTTTGTAAACAAAAGACTCTTTTTAGCAAGTAATTACTCAGTGAAAATGTTTTAAAATTTGTATTTGCCTGAAATATGGTGCACTCATATGTGATGTAATAAATGGCCTAACCTTACCTTGGCTTCTTTATTTGTAAAATAGGAACAATGGAACCCACCCTACCTACTTCATACTTTGGTAATGAGAATAAAATCATGTGTATTTCAGTACTGTGGAAACTATAAAGCATTTTACACATTTAATAAATTATCATTATACAAAGGGACCTTCTGCCAACTGATCGGTAATACATGCTTTTGAAGCAATATTGAGCTCATACGGAAAAAGGCTCAAATAAATCAAGGCAAACAAACAAGAAAAAGAAAAACTCAAGTTCTGTGTTAAACTTCTCTTTTCCATGACTTTTTGAAAAACTTTAATGATCCTTAGCAGATGCAGATGAGGACCACCACCATCTTTTTGACACTCTCAGATGGTCTCAGTATGAAACTCCAGAATGTACGAATATAATACATTTGTGAGAGAGTTAAGTGCCAGATGGACATGTGGAATTGAGAAATATTGGCTTATTTCTAAGATGAGTAGGCTATCTGGAAGCCAACTGGTTGGATACAGAGTAAAAACCTGATGTAGGAAGCAGAAGTATAAAGTCAGAATCAAAGTTCTCAAGTGGATCAGAGTGGAGCTAATATACAAGTTGATGGATAAAAACAAAAACAGTTCATGTGCTAAAACAAAGCATCATAAGGCAGAATGTGAGGCTACAGTTCATGTTGCCCTTTCCCCAACAGATAGACATACACACACTTTTAATTTCAATGGCTTTCCATTACACATGGGTTTAGTGCCAAGAATGTTACCATGGTTCAGAAAATTCTTCAGGATCTAGGCAGTGCTTAATGCTACCAAACAAACTTTTATGATATTATCTCCCTTTACTCACTATGTTTCACAGGTCTTCATTCAGTGCTTCAAACATGACAGCTGTTCCTCAAGGCCTTCAGATATGCTGCCTGCAACTGTTGTCCTCTACTCTTTCTTCTGTTGTCTCCTTTCTGTCTCTCACTGGGCCTACCATCATTCTCTTATAGTACCTATTCTTTTTACTCTAAGGCATTTTCCCTGATTTTTAGGTATTATATGTGGATTCATTGTTTAGTATTCTCTAGGAAGTCAAAACTTCTATTATACCCAGTACCAAACAAAATGCCCGGCACACTGTGGGTGCTCAAAAAATATTTTTTAAACTGCAGTGAAAAACATATAACATTAAATTTACTATCCTAATCATTTTTAAGCATATGGTTCAGTATTCAAAATTTTTTGAATGAGTGAAATGAAATGAAAAATTCAGCTAGTTGCCCAAGCCAGAAACTTCTGAATCATTCTTGATTCTTGTTCTTCCCATTTCTCCCAGTCCTGTTAGTCTTGTCTACTCTAACTAAAAAATTTTGTTCACTCTTTCCTTCCATGTTCACTGCTATGTTCAATGGTTTAGACTATTTCTGTACTAGAATATCATAAAAATTTCCTATCTACAGCCTTGTATTCAGTTTATTCACTTTCTAGCCTCGCTGTCTTCAAAGTTTTCATTCTACAGAAATTGGATCACGTTTCTAATTTATGAAATGGAAACCAATGGTGTGCAAGGTTGAACCTGGAAATCAACTGAGCCATGGTTGTGTTTTACAGTCCTAGAGCTGAGATTATTGGAACCTCAGGTAATAATGTCAAAAATCAGAGTGAAGAGCAGAACCTGAAGACTGGGAAGGCAGTAGGGAGAAGGCAACAAAGACAGGAACACTATAAAAATGTTATGAAAAGATTTTGTGTGAGTACTACTATTATGGAAGGTCTCTGATGCTCAGGGCCCATTCTGCTTCTGCATGGTGTTGGTGGTGGTAGTGTGATGATTATGATGATAGAATTTACATATGTAAAACTCACTGATTTAGTGTGCAGTTCTGTAATTTTTGATAAATGCTTGACAAATGTGTGAAATTGTATACCTTCCACCACAACTACTTTTTAATTTTTTTTTCTTTTTAGAGAAGGGGTAGAGAGAGAAAAAAGAACGATGGGGGAGTCAATGTTATTTATTTTTTCATTTGGTTTTTGGTTTTCTGACAGTTATATATGGGGTGTTGGGATTTGAACCCAGGTCCCGCACATACCAGACAAGTGCTCTACCACTGAGCCACCTCTCCAGCCCATTTCCCTACTCCTTAGCAAACACTGGTGCATTTCTGTCCCTATTGTTCTGTCCCTATTTTCTGGAATGCCATACAATTAGAATCAGACAGAATGAAACATTTTGAATCTAGCTTCTTTCAGTTAGCATACACATTTGTCACACACACACACACACACACACACACAGAGACGTATCAGCTATGATAGCCTTTTAATAATGCCATTGAGTACCTGGTTTCAACAGAATGTTACTATCCCTATGATCTATACAATAAAGTCCAAATTTTTTTAGCAATCATATAAACATATTCATAACCCAATTCCATTTATATGTTCATGTACTCCACTCACCTATTTTACTCACAATCACACCAATAGTGCTCATGGTCTCTTGAACTAGCCACTTTCCCTACTTCAATGCTTTGCCCATTTGTCCCTTCTAAAATGTCCTTTCTTTGGTCATCTTGTGAACTCTAGTTGTCCTTAAATCACTCAGATCAATTGCCATCTCTGCTCTGCCATCCTCACCACACACAGGTATGCCATGTACATTTCTCTGTTGCTAATTCTAATGAGGAGTGCTTGAGGAAGTAGTGGTAACAAAGGTATAAGAAACGCTCTCATTAACACTCCTATGGTACTGTAGACTATCTCTGTTAACAGCCATAATTATACTACATCATAATTTTCCATATGTGCCTACCATATTGGGTAGATTATGAGGTTGTTAAATACAAAGGCTTTTAGTAAAGTTTTCCCCCAGTTCATACTATAGTTCCCTGCACAGAGTAATGGCTACATTAATATTGAATGCATAAAGTGGCATATGAAGACAGCATGTCATAGAGGTCTTTTAAGATATCTTAAGTGTATTGGACATTGCCTTACAACCCCCTTCTCCTGCAGGAAAAAAAAATGAAAGTTACTTTTATCGAACAGTTCTTTCTTAGAAGAAGAAAAATGATATAATGATTAATTTTTCCGCTTCACCCATTTTTGAACAAGTTTACTTCTCAAGCAAATTCAATTAAATTATTATTAAATAAATATTTATTAAAAATATATTGCCATTTGTCTTGGCAAATTTTAAGACAAGTAATTTCATTTCAGTAAGATAACTTATTTTTGCATTGTATTTGAATCACTGCTAGTAGTAACAATGAGCACTGCTAAACTGCTATAGCATTCTACGTGACTTGTGTCTAATCTAGTACCAAATGAGGTCAACTCTTGAGAAGGTCTCAGATTCTATTTTATAGTAATTTGGCATCTCACACCTTTTAAAACATAAGAATGTACATATAGAAGAGTATTTCATTTTTTTTTTTTTTTAAAGAGAGAAGGACAGTGTGAGAGAGACAGAGACAGAGAGAATCAATTTTTATTGAGTTTTTCACATGGCCCTCGTTGCTCTGACATTTAGTTGTGTATTTGGGTTGCTGGGGTTTGAACCCATGTACTTGCGCATGCCGGGCAAGCGCCGTAACCACCAAGCCATCGTTCCAGCCCCCATAAGAATATTTCTTATAATGAAAATACCTGGGTTACTAATGATGCTTTATACGATAGAAAGATATTTTACACATGGTATTTAAATAAAATTTTGTTCTGAACTATATAATATTTATATGTATACTCAACCATTAAAAGAAGAGTTTGGCAAACATAGATTCATTTTGCCTTCTTTTTGAGATTTTAAGAATTAGGGTAAGAGTACTCAGATGCTTCCTGAGTAAATAAAAGCCTGACTTCAAATTATTACAAAATGATTTTATTAAATACATCTTTTAGAAATTTTCATGAATATCCTTTTGTTGTTAATGCTTATTACAGTTAAGGTTATTTTCTTGTAAATGATAAAGTACTCATATGTGGACATCCTTGTCTGGTTCCAGATTCTGAAGGAAATACTTTCAGTTTTTCCCCATTTTGTATTGGGGTTGGCTTTGGGTTTTTTGTATATAGTCATTATGATGTTTATTATTTCTGGTGCTGAGGATTGAAGCCAGGGCTTTGGGCATGCTAGCATGTTTTCGACCACTGTATACCTCCAGTCCCAAATCAATTCTAAATTAAGAATACTATGGGTTGAAGTGAATATAACATCTCCTAAAAAAGGTAAAGTTTTGCTATATAAATTATAAGTATTAAGAAAATTTAAAGGAATATATAATAAAGGAACAATATATAATAGAACAAACATTTTTATAATGTGTACAAATCATAGATGTATACTACACATATATCTAATCGTTAAAGTTAAGACAAATGAGGACTTCTAATAATTAAAATTGTGAATACATTAAACAATAAAGTGTTTTTCTTTTTTTTTTTTTTTTTTTTTTTTTTTTTTTTTTTTTTTTTTTTTTTTTTAATTTTTTATTTTGAGCAAACTTACATGATTTTAACAAAATAATATAAAATGTGTATAAAATATGCATATATTCTGGATTTTGCAATTATCCCCAGGAGTACCCCCTCAATAATAAAGTGTTTTTCAACTAAAAAAGAAAATCCACTACTTATATTAATCAATTAGATGAAGAGTTTTTTCTCTTTTGCTTTCTTACGAAGTTTTACTATAAGAAATTTTAAATGGAAATGTTCCTAGCAAAAAAAGAGGGGGAGGAAGCCAGGTATGTTACAATCTAACTTTTCCATGGATGAATTTTTACTGCAATAGCATGTGGTAGTGGTGGAAAAATACTTTTAATATTTTCATTCAACTTTTTAAATATTTTTTCTTCCAAAGAGAAAGGGATGAGAGAGACACACGGGATCAGTTTTATTTAGTTTTCCATTGCTGGGACACTTCATTGTGTACGTGGCGCTGGGATTTGAACCCACATACTTGTGGATACCAGGCAAGTGCAGTAACTGCTGAGCCATAACTCCAGCCTCTTTATTCAAATTTTGATCTAATCTCTCCAAAATTTGGAAATCATGATGTAGTGTGGATAAACAATTTCTCTCTCTCTCTCCCTCCTTTTTTCTTTTTTCTGTCTTCCCTTTTTTTTTTGGTATTAGGGATTGAATCCAGGGTGTTCTACCACAGAACTACATCTCTATTCTTTTCTATTTTTTATTTTGAGAGTCTTGCTAAGTTGCCAAGGCTGGCCTCCAACTTGCAATCCTCGTGTCTCAGCATGTGCCACCTCGTCTAGCTTTCTGAATACTTCCTGAATTTGGGGTAGGAGAAATGGTACCAAAAGCATTTTGGGTATGAGAATGTTACCAAAATGTGGAATTTAGCACTAGAACATGTCTATATTTAACTGTTAAGTAAAACTACAAATTATTTATTGAAGTCAAATACTTTTTAAACTTACACTCCTAAAGAATTAATTTATTCACAATATATTTTAAATTATTTGACTTTGCTTTTTGATAAGATCATTATTAGAGAGACTTTTCCTTTCTGTAGAACTATGCTGAACACTGATTACAGGGGGAAATGATTCCTGGGTTATAAACCTAATCAATCTAATGAACTGATCTAGCTACATTTGATCCGCAAACAAAATGCTCACATACCCTTAATAATAATACTGGTATAGAAGCCAATATATAGTGTATATACTAATCCTTTGATTACAACTCTTAATCCAGGTATTAAAGAGTTTCCATGTCCTACAGTAGCTTGGTGCTCTGTACATAAATAAGCCAGTTAAAGAATACCTATTACAAACGAAAATATGGTCTAACCTCTTGCTTAAATGCCAAGAATACAGATAGTAAGAGGAATATTAAACTATTTGATGATATCCAGTTGCTCCATTAACTCAACTGTACTGTGATTGTTTTTAAGGCTCTTTTCCAAGTTCAAACATGTCAGGCTTGCTCTTCAAGTCTTTCAAGTTGGGACTTATATTAAAAACAGCGCCAACCAAGAAGTTCAAGTTAAGTCTTCACAGGAATGATTACAAGAATACAAGTTGATTACAAATATCTTCATTAAAACATCAAATAAAAAAATTTCATTGAATGTATAGTTTATATATGCTAAAATTTATTCTTGATTCATAAGTTACTTGAAATATAAAATTTTCAAATTTTTAGGTTTATTCTAGTTATGTTATAGTTCTGCTATTTATTTCTAGATTAATCACACTGTAGGTGGAAAACAATTTCAACTCTCTAAATTCTTTTTTTTTTTTAAAGAGAGAGAGGGACAGTCAGAGAGAGAGAAAGAGAGAACCAATTTTTATTTAATTTTTTATGTGACTTTCATTCCTCTGACACTTTGTTGCATACGTGGTGCTGGGGTTTGAACTAGCATACTCGAGCATGCAAGGTAAGGCAAGGCAAGGCAATCGCCGTAACCACTGAGCCACAACTCTAGCCCCGCCTCTAAATTTTTTTTTAAAACTTGCCTTAGAGACTAGGATATGACCATTTGAGAAAAAAATTTTTAAAAATTCTGCGTTTTTATAATACAGTATTTTAGGAGGCCAAAAATAATTGAATCTTTAAATTTTAATGATTTTCAGTCTATCAAATATAGACAGATGTGTCACAACCATAAGTTCTTATCTTCCAGCTGAATTAAAGTGTTTATCATGAAATGATCAGCTTTATAGATAGTAATGCAGTTAGCCTTAAAACTATCATATTTGATATAAATATAGCTACACAGGGGTTTTTTTGGTAAATCTTTCTTCAGTCTTTTAATTTCAACCTTTCATAAACTTATATTTTAGATGTGTATGTAAAGTTTTTTTAAAATCCATATTAATAAATTTTGTCTTTTAACCACTGCATCCACCCATTTAGAATTACATTACTTACTTATAATTTTAGTTTAAATCTACTTTATTATTTCATGTTCTCTGTTGTTTCAGCTCTTCGGTGTTTATTTTTCTTCTTTTGGAGCCTTTTCTTACATTATTTTAAGTCTTTAATCTATTCTCTCTTCTAGTATGTTATGTTTCTATTCTCTCAGTATTTGCCCTAAAAATTACAATATACTTATCTAATCTCAATGTTTAAAGAATAGTCAATATTTTTTTTTTAAGAGAGAGAGAGAATTTTATTTAGTTTTTCATTTTTTGGCTTTTTGTTGCTCCAACACTTCATTGTGTACGTGGAGTTGGGGTTCGAACCTACATCCTCGTACATGCCAGGCAAAAGTGCCTTAACCACCAAGCCACCGCTCCAGCCCCTTTTTTCTACTTTTTAATAACATAAGGACCTTAGAATATATTATTGTAAGTATTCCCCTCTCCTCTTTATGTTATTGTTGTCATACATTCTACTCTTTTATTTCAAAACATCATGATCTATTGTTTTATATTGTTGATATTTGCTTAGATTTATCCACATTAGGTGCCATTGTGTGATCTTTCTTTCTCAAATGTACTATCTTCTGATGAATATTTTCCTTTTGCCTAAATTATATTTTAGAATTTTCTTCAGCAAGGATCTCCTAGTGACAAACTTTATTGTGTAGGGAAAAAATATTTATTTTTCTCCTCAATCTTGAAATATATTTTTACTGGACATATAATTCTAGGCTGGCAGTGACTTTCTTTCACCATGTGGAAGACACTGTTGAACAGTCTTCTGGCTTCCATTACCACTGTTGAGAAATCAGTAATATTCCTTCACAGGTATTCCTGCCTTTTCTTACCTTTGGGCTTAAACATTTTAGTGATCAGTTGGTCTTCTGAATTTTAACATGAGGTTCCTGAATATGAATTTCTTTTATCCTGATTAGTATTTGTTTGGCTTCTTCAATTAGGAGACTATATCTTTGATCAGTTTGGAAAAGTTATTTATCTCTTCAAATAAAATCCGTTCTACTTCCTCTCTTCTCTTTCAATCTAATGTGACATCTTACACTATCCTTTAGGTCTTTTTAAAAAAATTTATAATAGTGATTTTTCAAAGGTAGAACAAATATTATAATGAAGTCCCCATGTAACTAATACTCAGCTTCAAAAATTAACATTTTTCCCAATCTTGTTTTGTCATTCTCTCCAAATACTCCACCCACTCCCTATTTTTCTTCTAGAGTATGTGCAAGTACTGAATTTGTACCTGTATGACCCAAAAAAACTAGAGGCACATTAAATCTTATGCCCTAATTGCCTCTCTTGCCTCACCTCAGTCCAGGACCTACTGTGCACTGTGATGTGGATCTTTTCATTTTTGTTTTGTTTGTTTGTTTCTTATTCCCACAGGGTGATGTTTATTAGTATTGGGAGTTTAGAAGGGTTATGACATAGTTTGTATACATCTATTCAAACACTCCAGATACATTTATCTTCTTCATAAAGAGTAGAACTAAATATTTCAACTTTCACATTTATCATCAATAATGTACCCTAAATAAGACTGCAAATATGTAACAATAACACTCAATTTGCCATCTAACGTCCTTAAGTCTTCATAAAGCATTCAGCAAATAAGTCAAATTTGTGAGCCATTCTTTATCGTTAAAGTACACAAATTACCTTATTCAGGTTCTTTTCCTGAGTCAGGGCATTTCCATTTCCATAAGAAAAACAGCATTCAATCTTCAGTTTTAAAACTACAGACACCTTAATTCAATTGTTTTAGAATATGTTGATATCAAAGAACTTCCTTTCAAAATTCACACTTAATTTACTCTATGGATCTATTTTAAAAAACAAATCTTTTAATCAGGCTTTTATAAAAATTCACATTTTAACCTTTTTCACTAAATACAATGAGAAAAATCAAGAGGCAAACAGAGGCTTTCTCGAAGCTACGCTGTTGCTCATTCTTTAAGTTTGTAAAGATCTATGAGATATTGCCAATGCCCATCTGTCCATCAGATATGCCCCATCTGAACACCAAGGTTGGGATTAGGGTGAGTCAATAAGGGTGCCTGGAGTGCAAGATTTCAGAAGGTATTCATACTTCGGGTGGGTATTGCAGGTATAGAATAGAATCTACTGCTGTATTAACCTAAGAGGAAGCACCTCCTTAAATGTCCTGTGGATCTCTCTTGTCTTGCTCTACTCTGGGCCCTGCGGTGCAAATGTTCAAATATATTTTAGAACTGATATTACATGTCACAAAAGGGGGAAAAGTAATGTTCTTCCACTTCCTCACCAATAATCCTATGCTCTGAAAATTAACATGTCTCTTCAGACAGCATTATATAAATGTAGAAAGCTGACCTACAACCCTAACCTTTTTTGTTCTTTGAGACAGAGTCTTGATAAATTGCCTATGTTGGCCTCCAACTTGGCTTTTCCTGCCTCAGTCTTCCGAGCCGCTGGGATTATAGGCTTGTGCCACCACAGAATATGGCTATATTCTGTTATATACTTTCCCCCCCACTTAATAATGTATCAGCAGTTATTTTACTCTGTTCTACTCTATTGATATTATAAAGACAGGGGTCTTCCTATGTTGCACAAACTGGTCTCAAACTACTGGGTTCAAGTGATGCTCCCAAAGAGCTGGGTATACTGTTATGCGCTATGATGCTGAGCTAACAGCCTTACAGTTACTTTTTCAGCTTAACTTGCTATCCAAATTAACTTTCAGGTTACAAAAAAGTTACTGTGGATCTGTCTGTATTTTTTTATTCTTTCTGAACATAAAGAGACATTTTCCAAGAGAGGCATGGTGGTATAATCAATTTGCCCATAAACATAATTTATTCCACAATGTTATCTGCAATTGAGCACCAGCCTCAAAATAATGTAAAATATATCTATTATTATTAGCTATTATATACTTCACTACAAGAGAATTTAATCACCATGTAAATAATGTTGCTATAGAAAATTATATTATAGTTCCAACTTGGAAACAGAAATACATCTCAGAGGTAGCACAGCACAGTAGGAAAAGTGCATGTTTAATGCTCACAAAAGCTGAATTTTATTCCTAGTGCTGTCATCAATCGTTTTACCACTTTGTACAAATTACTTAACCAAGGTTCACTTTCTGATATGTAAAGCTGAGATAATTGGTATATATTCCTCAGATTGCTCTGTGGATCAAATCTATTAATGAGGGACACAACAGATATTATTAAGTTAATTTCCATTCCCCACATATAGGAATTATTGATCAGCTTCAAACTCCTGATGGACTAGAGAAGAGGGATGGGGGGCAGGGATTAGACAATGAGAGACTGGACATTCAGAAGATAAAAGATAGGTGTAGGCATTCTTTATGGTCAGAATGGATAAGGAACCTAAATAGCTTCCTGATTCTGATTAGTGCCCAACTGTCTATACTTTTGCCCTTACAGGTATCAAAATTAGCCATCTCCTTTGCTTTATATTTCAATCATCTGTTCCTTAGAATATTTCATATTCTAAATATTTCATAAATATTCATAAAATATTCCTTTATCCCTTTCTCTAGCCAACTACAAGACAGAATTTAGTCTTAGATTTCCACCCTAAAATCAGAGGTTTAAAGAACAAACAAAAAAAACTTGACATCAAAACAAATGCCTGGATATTGACATCTGGAATGACAGAATGAGGACCTTAATTAAATCATTCTTCCTTTAGAAAAGCAAAAATACAGGGAAACAAAATCAAGTAGTCCAGAAATCTGACATTTGACAAAAGTCAAAGAATGGACTGAAAAATTATTTATCCAAGAGAAACTACTGAAACTTGACTGAAAGTGGCAATACTAAAATTCTTCAATAAAGCATTTCTCTGCAGTGAGCCTTAATCTTTACAGTACATCTGTCAAAGGATGATTTCTACTTCATCCTCTGTGTAATATAAGTTGTCCTTCCTGCTTAGCTGCTTCAGAGTATCTTTTCTTTAAAGTACTAATCCTATAATTATAGTGCCCTTCTTCCTCTAGTTTCAAAGCAGCATTTTAAAACTAAAACTTGAGACTGGGGTTGTACCTCAGTAGTAGACTGTCTATTTAACATATTACCAGGCCCTGGGTTCAATACCAAGTACCTAAAATAAGCATGGTGTGGTGGTGCATGCCAACAGTCCCAGCACTTGGGAGGCTGAGGCAGGAAGTTCATTTGAGTCCACGAGCTCAAGACCAGTTTGAGCAACATAGTGATACCCTGTTCCAAAAAACAAAGAAACAAAAATCAATCCGAACTATTAAATGCAAACTGTACTATAAATACATAGGCTTGTAAACACATATTGTGTTACAGTATAATAGAGCAACTAAAATTTTACTTTTAAATTATCAAAAATAGCTAACAATGATTTTTACTAATTTGAATTTACACTGTATGGAGGAAAAAGAGCAAACATTAATACATATTTTATTAAGAATAATATCCTACCTTAGGAGAAGTAGAGAGATCTCTTCCTGCAGAAACAAGTGTGTTTTCATTAACTCCTCCTGTCTTTGGTAAGAGAACTGGTGGAGCTGGGGCCCTTCTTTTCACTCTCTTTTCAGTTTCCAGTTCTTGAAACGGATTTACCAAATTATTTGGAGGAGTTGGTTTAGGTTCATAAAAAGGATTTGATCTAAATGAAAGGAGAACTAGTGTTAAATGTCTCTCAAAAAATAACTTACTTCCAACTAAAATAATTAAATATGCATTGAAGACTAATGTTTTCTCCAAATAAACCTAAACCAGTGAGACCTACAATTGGGAAACAATTGCTATTAATGTTTGGGTCTATTTCTATCAAAATTTGCCACTTTTTTTTTTTTTAAGAAAAAGAGGGACAGAGAGAGAGAGAGAAATCAATTTTATTTAGTTTTTCATCTGGCTTTTCTTGCTCTGATACTTCGTTGTGTATGTGGTACTGGGGTCTGAACCCACACCCTCATGCATACCAGGCAAGCATTCCAACTGCTGAGCCACCACTCCAGCCTAAAATATGCCACTTTTAAAAAAGCTGTTAAATGCTAGGTCATGCTTGGCTTCAACTATTATGTAACAGAACCTCAGAAAAATGTACTGTGCTAAAAAAGGAAATCCTATCTATTCTCCACACTCAAGGAAGAAGAAATAGGATGTGGAAATGCTGATTTATATTCTTTTTTATGCTTTATTCCCATTGTTTTTTCTTTGTATTTTATTTCATCCCTGCTTCTGTGTCAAATTCTCTTTTCATTAGGCATCTTCTGTTAACAGTAAATTCTCCCAGGTTTTGAAATCATCTTTTTTTTTTTTAGCCTCATACTTAAATGACAGTTTATCTGGATATAGAATTCTATTTTTCAGTTATTCTGTCTCAGTACTTTGAAGATTATTAGCCCACTGTCAACCTCATATTTTTATATCTGGTTGATATTAAATTCTCTTCATTTCTGGTTGTGAGCAATTTTACTATGGTATGTCTAGATGTAAATTTTTTAATTTATCCTGTTTCAGACTCCATGTATTCTCTGTGCCTGAAGATTCAGACTTCATCAATTTTGAAAAATTACCATTCTCCCTTTGGAAGCCTCTTCTCTATTTTTCATATTCTTTTTAGAAAAATCTTACTACATATTGAACTATTCATTGGAGATTTGTCATACGTCCTAACCTTTCCATATTTTTACAAATCTTTTTCTGTGCTATGTTCTAGATAATTCCCTCACATCCCTGATCCAGTTCATTTTTTCTCTCTTTATCTGTGTCTAATGATCAATTCTCCATGAGTTTTTATTTTGATAAGTATATTTCCTCATGTCTATGTATATGATACCAGACACAAAGATTTGAGTTATTAATCATTTCAATATATTTATTTTATAGTCTTCACCTTATCTAAGTCCTTACTTATATAATCTTGTTATTTTTTCTTTTCCTGATTCTTTCTCTTGGTAACTGTTCCATTGTGTATGCTATTATTTAGATTCAAGGCTTACTCTGAGGAAATCTTATGTAGTCTGAGCTGAGATTGTCTCTCTTCAGTGATGCTTGCACTTGCCACACACTTTAGCAGCCACTTTGTACATTATTTTTTTAGCTTGTAGGTTTCCAGACAATCTTGACAAAGTAATGTTAAATCCATGAGGGTGGGCCTGTGCTTATAAATTCTCAGAGACATCTTCCCTCTTCCCCCCACCTACCTAGAGTTTGGGCCCAGGCAAAAAAGTTTCCTTGTTAAAATAGCAGATGGCCATATTTTTGTTCTAGCTATTCATTAATTTACCTAAGTATCTGATGTCTATGCTGATTATTCTTTCTATTGCAGTGATAAACTATTATTCCAGTTAAACTTGAGGAAATCAAAGCAAAGAAAATGTTAAAACACCTAGTTGTTCAGAAAAAGATGAATACGTTCTCTGAAAAGAGGCAGAAACAGCTTTCACATTCACTATAGAATGGATGAATTCTCATAACATTACCATTTATTAAGTGTTTTTACTATGCTAGATGCTGTATTAAATGTTTCATGTGTATTCAACCCATTCAATCCTTACAATAATCTTGTTTATTTGCTAATTTTCTCAACAGCTCATTCAGCATTTTTTTTTAAGAGAGAGAAGGAGATAAAGTGAAAGAAGTCAAAATCAGTGAGTGGGATGTCATAAAGCTAAAAAGCTTTTGCACAGCTGAGGAAATGATCAAAATTGTCAAGAGACTTCCTAAAGAATAGGGAAAAAAAATCATGACCAGTGATTCTTCTACACAGGGGACTAATATCCAGAATTCACAAAGTCCTCAAAAAACTCAATATCACAAACAACCCAATCAATAAATGGGCCAAAGAGCTAAACAGAAACTTCTCAATAGAGGACATTGAGCAAGCCAATGAATACGTGAGAAGGTGTTCTAAATCACTAATAATCAGAGAAATGCAAATGAAAACAACATTAAGATTTCACCTTACTCCAGTCAGATCGGCAAGAATATAAACAATAACAGATGCCAGATGGATTGCGGGGAAATAGGAACACTAGCACACTGTTAGTGGAACTATAGAATGGTAGAGCCCCTCTGGAAAGCAGTGGGGAGAATCCTCAAAAAATTAGGGATGGACCCACCATATGATCCAGCTATCCCTGTTCTGGGTATTTTTCCAATGGAGTTAGAATCAGCACATTAAAGCAACACAGCAAAATCTACGTTTATAGCACCTCAACTTACAATAGTTAAATTATGGAACCAACCCAGATATCCCTCACTAGATGAATGGATCCAAAAATGAATGGAGTTCTATTCAGCAATTAGAAACAATGAAGGTAAATGGATGGCGATAGAAGAAACCATGCTGAGCAAAGTTAGCCAAACCCAGACAGTCAAGGGTTGAATATTTTCACTCATTTGTGGAGGCTGGTGCTAAACCCAGGCCTGTGTGAAAGGTAGTCAGTCTCATGAATTAGACCCAGCAAAGGCACAGAAACACATAATCTAGGGAAATCATAGATACATATTAGGAAGGAGGGGGGAGGGGACAGGTGGGAGAAGAGAAAGGGAGGGAGAATGGGGAGGAATCTAGGGGGTAAATCTGATTTAAGAATATATGCATATCATACTGTTACTTTGGATGCATTTTTAATTGTACAATAGCTAAATTTTTTAATAAAATCAATGGCAAAAAATAAAAATTCTTTTAAATCAATAAAAAATTGGGGAGTTAAAAAAACTAAAAACTAAATAAAAATTATTTTAAGTAGAAAGAGAGAGAGAGAGAGACAGAGAGAGATAGAATCAGTTTTATTTATTTATTATTTAGCCTTTGTTCCTCAGACACTTAGCTAGGTATGTGGTGCTGGGGTTTAAACCCGAGTCCTTGTGCTTGTGAGGCAAGTCTTCTAACCCATGAGATACTTTTCCAGCCCCTGTGCAGTTTTTTAAACTCTAAAAGTGACTCAAAAGCAAGTTAATATAAAGAAATGAGCGTAAAAGAAAAACAAAAAAATAAAAACCCAGGGCTGGAGCAGTGGCTCAGTGGTTAACAGCGCTTGCCTGGCATGCAAAAGTATGCGAGTTCAAACACCAGCACCACATACACAATGAAGTCTCAGTGCAACGAAGGCCACATGAAAAATAAATAATGTTTTTCTCTCTCTCTCTTTAAAAAATGAATAAATAAATAAAAATAAAAACACAACTCCAAAAGTCAGGGGAAATTTTTTTTTGTTGTTTAAAAACTAACTTATTTACTGATATTAAAATTCTCGGGGCTGAAAAGACCCAGGTCAATCTAACTGAATTGATTCAGTTACATGAATAATTACTTGGGAGATAATTTTAAAATTTAAATAATTATTTTTGGTTAACAAATTTCCATATTATTTTGTAAGATGGCAGCTGCTACAATAATCATTATTATTAATTTATTACATAGGCATCAACAGTTTTACAACAAACCCAGTTACATTAGAGCATAGATTGTTTGTATTACAAAATATGTGCTTTAACAGGGGGAAAAAATCAGAATTCCTTTAAACAAGCAAGTCTTTGGTACACTTTACATACCTGGATTTGTAAAACTCACCTTGCATAAACTTCCATAAATTCATCTAATATATAGTAAATTACCTCAGCATATTGTAATTTTTCTTCATGCCTCTATTCACTTATGTCTCCCTCTAAGCTTTATGTTATTAAAAACATAACATAACCAACAGTTATTTGTTTTGTTCTATTCTGTTTTTGCTTTTTGCAGTGCTGGGGACTGAATGCAAGGTCTTAGGTATACCAGGTTAAGTGCTCTACCACAGAGTTATAACACCCCTGCCCAAAATGGACATTTTCTTGAACTAATTAGAGCTGAGTTTCTCAATCTTTTTTAAATATTACAGCATGTACTAAAAATGAAATTTGACATAATGAAGGTGCTTGAAATTAAAGATGTCAGGCACTCCAGCTACTCTTGACTGTGCTTGGCCACCAGGAAGACTAAGAAAATCAGTATCTTCACATATCTCTTATATACCTGAGAGACAATAGTGTGCTAGTCAACACCACTGGTTAGGTGCTAAATTGAATATGGACAAGAAGACTCTACTTCTATGATTGAATGATCCTACTGCCATGTAAATCAGCAATCCCCCCCCCAAAAAAACAAAAAACAAAAAACCAAAAACCTACTCTTCAAGAATGAACAGAAAAATCTTTCCATTTCCATGAAATGTCCAGAAGACTCAAAACCACAGATAACAAAAATAGATTAGTAATAGTACATGGATGGAGGAAGTGGATAACTGAAACTTATCTACTAGGAGATACAGGATTCCTTTTTTTTTTTTTTAAAGAGAGAGGGACAGTAAGAGAGAATCAATTTTATTTAGTTTTTCACGTGGCCTTCGTTGCTCTAAAACTTCATTGTGTACATGGTGCTGGGGTTTGAACTTGACTACTCACATATGCCAGGCAAGCACTGTAACTATTGAGCCACTGCTCCAGCCCCTAGGATTCCTTTTAATAATGATGAAAATGCTATGGTATTAGACAGTAGTGAAGGTCATATAGCACAGTGAACATACTAAATGCCACTGAAATGTACATTTTAAATGTGTAATTTTATGTTTTATGAAGTATGCATATTTCTTTTTTTTTATTCATTCAACATAGTCATACATATAGGACGGAACAGTTTCCACATAATCATGATCACGTGCATAATGACAGAGCAAGCCAAGGCTGATGCCAGTTCATGATCTCCCTCCTTTGGGTTCCCCCCCATCCCATGTTTCCCCTACTTTACCCCCATGTTACTAGGGCTCCCATGTTTCCCCTACTTTACTTCTCATGGAAGTCAAAGATTCCCCACTGGATTGATAACCCCCCCCAACTCCCTCCCTCCAGCTGCCTTGATATCCCTCTTATTCTCATTCCCCCTCCGACCCCCTCCCCTTTATCCCCAGCGTCATAGGCAAGGTTCCCCATTAGTGTAAAAATTCACCCATGTTGAGGTTATTATTAGCTTAGCCAACTTTCAGTCTGTTTCCAATTATATTCTAGCTTCCACATATGAGAGTAAACATTCGGCCCTTGATTCTCTGAGTTTGGGATATTTCACTTAGCATAATTTTTTTCCATCTCCATCCATTTGGCTGAAAATGCCATGATATCGTTCTAATAGCAGAGTGGAATTCCAATGTATATATGTACCACGGTTTCTGAATCCACTGTCCAATGAGGGGCATCTGGGTTGGTTCCATAGTTTAGCTATAGTAAATTGAACTGCTATAAACACTGATGAAGCTGCATCTCTATAGTATGCCGATTCCAGCTCTTTTGGGAAAACACCCAGGAGTGGGATAATAGCTGGGTAATAAGGTGGTTCCAGCCCTAGTTTTTTGAGGAGTCTTCACACTGTTTTCCAGAGTGGCTATGCAAGCTTGCAGTCCCACCAACAGTGTGATAGTGTTCTTCTCTTCCCACAACCCCTCCAGCATTTGTCATTGTTTGTATTCTTCATTTCTGCCACACTGACAGGAGTGAGGTGAAATCTCAGTGAAGGTTTGATTTGCATTTCTCTGATTGCTAGTGATGTAGAGCATTTTCTCATGTATTTATGTGCAGTTTGGACTTCCTCCATAGAGAGATTTCTATTTCGCTCCCTAGCCCATTCATTGATTGGGTTATTTGTGTTTTGGGGGTTCACTTTTTGAGTTCTCATATAGAGAACTCAAATTTCCAGAATATAAATTCTGGAAATTAGCCCTCTGTCCGAGGTATAGCAGGCAAAGATTTTCTCCCATTCTACAGGTTCTCTCTTGACACTCTTAATTCTTTGACTGTCCAGAAGCTTTTTAGTTTAACAGCATCCCTTTCATTCATTCTTGGCTTTAATTCTTGCGCTATGGGAGTCTTGTTAAGGAAGGCGGTGCCAACACCTATCCCATGTAGTATTGATCCTAACTTTTTCTTCAAGTAGTTGTATAGTTGCTGGTTTAATTCCCAGATCCTTGAACCATTTTGATTTGATAATTGTGCAGGGTGAGAGATAAGGATCCAATTTCAGTTGTCTGCATATGGCTGTGCAGTTCGTCCAGCACCTTTTGTTAAACAGGCCGTCCTTCTTCTGCACTATGCTTTTGCCCCCTTTGTCAAATATCAGATGGTTAATGATTTGAGGGTTTGTCTCGGTATCTTCTATTCTGTTCCATTTGTCTTCAGGTCTGTTTTGATATCATACCACACTGTTTTTGTTACTATAGCCCTATAGTATAATTTCAGGTCAGGAATTGTGACACCTCCTGCTACCTCTTTCTTGGTTTGTAATGTTTTGGCTATCTGGGTCTTCTGTTATTCCATGAATTGGAGAATTGCTCTTTCTATATCTGTGAAGAATGTCATTGGTATCTTGATGGGGATTGCACTGAAACTGTATAGGGCTTTGGATAGAACAGCCATTTTGATTATATTGATTCTGCCTAACCAAGAACATGGAATGTTTTTCCATCTATTCTGGTCTTCTGGAATTTATTTTCTTAATGTTCGATAGTTTTCATTGTAGAGATCTTTATATCCTTTGATAGATAGATGCCCAAGAATTTTATTCTTTTTGAGGAAATTGTGAATGGGACAGACTTCCTGATTTCTTCTTCGCTGGAATTGTTGCTAGAGTATAGGAAAGCTAATGATTTATGAATGTTCATCTTATAATCAGCCACTTTGCTGAAATCATTTATAAGCTCTAGGAGTCTTCTGGTCAAGATTATTGGGTCTTCTACATATAGGATCATGTCATCAGCAAATAAAGACATCTTGACTTCCTCTTCTCCTATTTGAATTCCTTTGATTTCCTTCTCTTGTCTGATAGCTCTGGCTAGGGTTTCAAGGACTATATTGAATAAGAGTGGTGAAAGTGGACATCTTGTTCCTGAATTCAGTGGAAATGCTTTCAGTCTTTCTCCATTAAGCATACTGTTGGCTATGGGTCTGTCGTAAATGGATCTTACAAAATTAAAGTATCTTCCTTTGATCCCTATCTTCTCCAGAGTTTTGAGCATAAATGGGTGCTGAATTTTATGAAAGGCCTTTTCTGCATCAATTGAGAATTAACAGACATTTACAGAATATTCCATCCCAAATCAGCTGAGTTTACCTTCTTCTCAGCAGCTCACGGATTCTTCTCCAAAACAGACCACATCCTAGTCCACAAAGCTAACCTTAACAAATACAAAAAAGGTGATATAGTCCCATGTATCTTGTCAGACCACAATGATATGATCTTAGCAATTAACAGCAAGAAAAATAACAGAAACTACTCAAATATTTGGAAACTGAATAATACCCCCCACTTTTTTTTTAAAAGAGAGAGGGACAAAGGCAGAGAGAAAGAGATAATCAATCTTATTTAGTTTTTCACATGGCCTTCATTGCTCCAACAAACACTTCGTTGTGTACATGGTGCTGGTATTTGAATTCGGGTCCTTGCACATGCCGGGCAACTGCCATAAATGCTAAGCTACTGCTCCAGCCCCAAATAATACCCTCTCTTAAACGAAGAATGGATAAAAGAGGTAATGAGAACAGAAATCAAGAAATTCTTGGAAACAAATGAGAATGATGAAACAACGTATCAAAATCTCTGTGATAGAGGTAAATTTATAGCACTGAGTGCCTTCATCAAAAATCAGGACAAAGCCCCAAAGCTAGACTTATGCTCTAACTCAAATCCCTACAAAAAGAAGAACAATCCAATCACAAACCTAGTAGAATACAGGAAATAACTAAGATCAGAGCTGAAATCAATGAAATCGAGAACAAAAAAAAATACAAAGTATCAACAAAGAGTTGGTTCTTCGACAAAATAAATAAGAACAACAGACCTCTTGCCAACCTCACCAAAAAGAAGAATGAAGTGAATCAAATCAACAAAATCAAAGACAAAAATGGAGATATCACCAATGACTCAACCAAAACACAGAAGATTATCATCAGAATTTGTTTTGAAAAATTATACTCTGCCATGTTTGATAATCTGGAAGAAATGGACAAATATCTTGCCACAACATTCCCAAATTAACATGGGAGGACACTGAAATTCTAAACCAACCAATCTCAGGGAGAGAAATCAAAACAGCAATCAAAGGCCTTCCAAAAAAGAAAAGCCCAGGCCCTGATGGATTTACACCAGAATTCTACCAGACCTTTATAGAAGAATTAACAACAATCCTCTACAAGCTTTTTTTCATGAAATTTAGAGGGTTGGAACCCTCCCAAACACTTTTTATGAAGCAAATATAACTCTGATCTAAAACCCAACAAAGACACATCAAGAAAACTATAGACCAACTTCCCTGATGAACATAGATGCAAAAATCCTTAATAAAATTCTAGCTATCCAGATCTAAAAATACATCAAAAAGATAATACATCATGATCAAGTGGGCTTCATTCCAGGAAAGCAGGGCTGGTTCAACATATGCAAATCAATAAATGTAATTCACCACTTAAACAATTAAAAATAAAAATCATATAATCATCTCAATTGATGAAATATATATATTTTTTTCAATGTAAAAAAGTACTGCTAAGAACAAGTGAACAAGAACAGTGCCTATATTAGAAACAGCATTGTGTGAACATATCACTTTCTCTACAAAAATGAAGAAAGTGATATAATTGCTGACTAACCTACTTAATATACATGTAGCCCGCATGGATATCCTGGAACCCTGAAGATTGTTTTACACATCAAAGGACTTAGTACTATTTATTTGTGCAAATTTTATATCAGGAAGAGTTTGTTAATGGAAGATGACTTACAAGTATTTTACTTGTTAAAAGTTGTAAGTTTATAATTGAAGTAAGAATAAATTTTGGAAGATTTCTGCCACTGATACTAGACCTACAAACTTTTAGAGTAAGAAATACCAAATAAGTAATGCAAAACAAATTCTTCCTGGACATGCATATTAGCTGAAGTGTAATCTTTAGAACTTCCGTGTACATTCCTACCCCCCCCAAAAAAATAACACCACTGTTTATAGGCTCCCACTGGTAACACCAAATGATTGAGCAATTTAGCAATCTCTTTATTCATAGGAAACTTATAAAGACTGTGACTTTCAAGTTAAAAAGGAATGGTCAGAAGGAAACACCCACTGATTCTGATTTTAGTCTTTATTAAGGCCTATAAAAAGTTTAAGCAAACATTAGCTGTCTCTTTAGTTTGTTAATATGAGAACACAGGGTGTGTGTGTGTGTGTGTGTGTGTGTGTGTGTATTGTGTAATACTCATACATCTTGGAATGACTGAAAGATACTTAAAGTTTGCATTTACATTCAAATATTCTAGGTGTGTGACTATTACTCAACACCTACACCACCCATGAGAAATTTTATTTATCACACATTAGCTATTTCAAAGAAAACAATAACTTTCAAGAGTTGAGTCAACTTTTCAACCCTCAGTAAGGAAACTTGGGTTTGGAATCAGATTATTATTAATAATGTAATTCTAAGTATTTATGGAGGTTAGCAATTTTTTAGCTTTTACCAAAACATAGCCAAACCTATGGAGGCATGTAAAACACGTGAAAGTCATTACATAGTGTTGTAAAGTAGGAAAAGAATAAGAAACACAGTTTCTGAGCAACAGAAAACAAATCAACTCCCTTACTCTTTCAAAGTCACAAAATATTTGAAGTTGGTCACTGTAGTTCCCTTAATTCATCTCTTTTGTAAGTCCAACAGTCCCTGTGCTCTGAATCATTACTCATTTAACTAGCTAGAAACCTGGCTATAACAAAAACAGGTTAGGCAAATTGGTCTCTCTTTTCTGTAGCTGGGATGCATTCTTCTCCTGATCTTGGACATCAGAACTCCAGGTTCTAAGGCCTTTGGACTCCAGGACTTAATTAGTGGCCTCCAGGTTATTAGGACTTTAGACTTGGACTTGGACTGAACCTGCAGATGATGAATTCACTTGGATGTCTCAGCCTCTATAATGATATGAGCCAATTCCCCTAAGAAATTAGTTCCTTCCTTCCTTTTTATCTATCTGTCATCTATCAGTCTATTAGTCTGTCTGTCTGTCTGTTTATCTGTCATCTACCTACCTTTCATCATTTATCTCCTACTGGTTTTGTCTCTCCAGAGAATCTAATGCAACAATGAAATCTCTAGATCATTTGAAAAAAATCTCATACTTTTGAATCCATGGTCATAGTATTTCAGTAAAAAATGTTTCTGTTGTTTTCATTGTGTAGCCACTGTCTATCTTCAAATTTATCCCTAATTTTTTTGGAGGATACTTCTGTACTTTTTTTTTTTTTTTTTATGGTACTAGGTATCAAACCCAGGGCCCTACCCGGCTTAGTGGCTCTACCACTAAGCTACATCCCCAGGCCCTGTAAATATATCTTTAAAAGTCCTTTTCTGATTGTTCAATGGCACTACAGAGAAAGATAATTAAATTTGTATATTGACTTTGCATCTATAGCCTTATTAAATTTAGTTTTCAGTTCTAGAAACCTTTTTGGAGACATGATTTTCTACATAAACAATTATGTTACCTGTGGAAAGAGAGTTTTGTGTTTTTTTTTTCAAGTAATATATGAGAAGCTTAAAACAGTCTTCTTCAGTTTCCCCAACTCAGTCTTTGAAACTTCACTACTGTCATACATTTTACTTCTACATGTTATAAAGTCCAGAATACATTATAATTTAAGGCTTAAAACAATTACCTTTTTTTAAAAAAAATTTAAAAACATGACAAGAATTTTTTTTTTTAAAGAGAGAGGGACAGTGAGAGAGAGACAGAGAGAATCAATTTTATTTTTAGTTTTTCATGTGGTTTTCATTGCTCTGAGACTTGTTGTGTATATGGTGCTGGAGTTTGAACTCGCATACTAGCGCATGCCAGGTTAACACCGTAATCACTTAAGCCACTGCTTCAGCCCCAAGACTTTTTATTTTTAACAATTTTTTTTGGGGGGGGGGCAAAGTAAACCTGACAGTAAAGAATTCCTTCAGCTTTTGGATATATAGAAAAGTCCATTATTTTGCTTACTCTCTCCTGCACCTTTTTCTTGACTAGAAATAGAATTTATATTGACAAGTTTTTGATATTTTCCTTCAGTACCTTAAAAAATGTCACTCTATTTTCTTATGGTTTTTATCGTTTTTGTTGAGAAGTCTTTCTATGATTTTCTTCATGTTTCTTGTGTTGGGGTTTATTCAATTTCTTGGACCTGTAGATTCATCTATTTTTTTTCAATTTCTAAAAACTTGTGGCCATTATTTTGTCAAATATATTTTCTATCTCCCTCCCTTTCTCTTTTTCTAGAAGTCCAATAATACATGTTAGGCCACTAGAAGTTGTACCACAATTCATCAATCCTCTATTCCATATGTTTCAATGTATGTGGTTTCTATTCCTATCGTTAGCTTCACTAACATTTCTGCAGTATCTAACATAGGGTTAATCCCATACAGAATATTTTTGGTCTCAAACTTTCATTTCTCATTTCTATAAGTTCAATTTGGACTTTTTTATATCTCCCATGCTGTTTTCCTCCATCTTCTTGAATATCTAGAATATATTTATAGAAGACTTTTTCTACTATGCTTATTTAATAGTTATATCATCTGTCCCGTTTCTGCAACCACATTTAATGATTTACTTTTCTTATTATTATGGGTCAGATCCTGCTTCTTATACATGTCTATTAACTCTTTATTCTCTTTGTGAATTTTATGTTCTATATTTATACATATATATACGTATACATATGTATTTGCATTAAATATTTTTGAACTTTGTGTCAGAGCCAGTTAAGTCAGCTGGAATTATTTTGATCTTTTTTGAACCTTGCCTTTAAGCTTTGTCAGGAAGGTCCAGAAAAGCCTCTGGACTAAGATTAATTTGGTCCTACTACTGAGGCAATGCCTTGGATAAGGACTTTAAGTGATGCTCCATATGCTATCTTTCCCCTCTGGGTGATGGGGACACAAACTATTCTTAGTCGCAGGTGAACTCTAAGGATTATTATGCCTGTTTCTTTGTCCTTGGCAATTTTTTCATATGCATACTCTATCAATACTCAGCTAAAGACTCAAAAAGAAGATCTCTGAAATTCTGAGTAGCTCTCTCCTCTCTGATACTCTGTCCATAGATTTTAGCTACTCTATAACCCCCAAAGCCCAAATTCTGTCTCCCCAATTCAGCAAAATAACTGAGCACTGTTTGAGTTTTCTCCCCATCCCCTGCTTTTAGAAACTCTTTTACATAAGTAAGATTGCAAAACTGTAGGGCACACCTTCTTCATTTCTATTCTCTCAGAGCTGCCTAATCTGTACAGTCTGTGCTCAATGTCTGAAAACCACAGTTTCACATAGTTTATTCCATTTTTTAGTTGTTGAAGATGAAAGAATAAATCTAGTTCATGTTATTCCATTATGGCTAGATGTGCAAATTTTGTCATCACTTTTAAAATATACTCATGGTTATGGTCTATAGTCACTCAGAGTGTGCACTATCCAACAATTACAATGTGAACATATTCCTTTTCTATCGCCAGCCTAGATTTGAGCAGTATGGCAGCACTTATACTGCCTATTCATCTGAAGCTTGTAATAATATCTAATTTATTGATGTTATGATCTGCATGTATGATATTTGAACATGTCTTCTTGTCAAATCAGTATCATAAATAACTATTTAGAACCCCCAGCAGAACTATATATTATATTATATATATAGTATTCAATAAAAACACCTAACTACCATTTGTAATATGGTTTCTATGACAAGATACAATTAGAATTTCAACCACATATTCCAGAAACACATCTCCCTCATGTTAGGTTAGAGTACACACACATCCATATGGAAGAGGGTCAGAGAATAAGGGTTAAGACTACAAAAATTCAGACCAGGGATGAGTTACACAGAAATTTATAAAATGCATATTAACCTTTTTACCCATCCAAATTTATATAACAGAAGGATCTCTTTAGTCAATATAGAAATTGGACTATGGTGATAGCAAAATGAAATGTACTTACTCATCCAACTCTTCTTCAGTTTTAGAACTGTCAGCATATAGGTACTTGCTCATATCCACAGGTCTTATATTTTTTCTTTTTGTAGACTGAGGAGGAGAATCCTTTATAGTTACAAAAGTTTCTGGCTCATCAAATGGGTTCAAATATTGTGGAGTCTGTACATCTTTAAAGGGATTATAACTGTTATTATGAAAAGATTCTTCCGATGTTTTAGGTGAAGCTGTTTCAGCATTTGGTTCTACAATACAATAGCAAAAGATTAAACTAATAACATATGATATTTTCTTACATTTTTAGTTTTTTAACTGAAATCTTAAATTATTAATAAACTATAGGGCTGAGTGAATACAAAGCAATTATGAAACAAGAAATGCATTTATAGGTGCTAAGGAATCCTGAAATTTAGAAAATGTGATATCTAAAATCTCTGTCTACCTCTCTAGGAATGGTACTCTCAAAAAAAAAAGGCATCTCTGGGTTATTAATGTTTCATGAAAGCCTTCAGAGTCTCTAATAATGCAACATTATGGTACATCAATTTTGGAAATTTTAAACTTCTTAGAAGTGCAATATTATATTATTACTTAGTTTATCTCATTATACTAGCTTGTAATCCCATATTGAAACAATAAATTTTTTAAAAAGAACATAAAATGGATTAAATTTTGAAATGGCCTTGGAAGTTATGACATTATAAAATATTTAGGTATCTAGAAATTTATTCTGAATTATATAAAAAATACATCCATACATCCATCACTGAACTGTTTCCAAAGTCTCTAGAATGCAGGTTTCTCTATGCTACAAAATTTTTATTATTTTTGTTTTGGTTTGGTTTTTTGGTGCTAGGGATTGAACTGAGGGCCTTGCAAACACTTGGCACAGACTCTCCCATTCTATATTACCAGTCCCAATCCTTAATTTTTACAGCTTTTAATGAGATAGCTTTTTTCAATATAACTTGAATCCAATCAATACTCTAATAAGAATAATATACATATTCTCAAGTTGAAAGAGCTGTATTAAAATCATACTGGTAAGGTGATAAACACATCACACTAAATCTTTCAATATTTTATTATTTCAACTTTCAATCTGAAACCAAGTATGCATATGGCTTTGCTGATAAAAATAGATTTCCACAGCCCCAGCCTCTTGGGAGGCTGAGGCAGGATTATCACAATTTGAGTCCAACCTGAGCAACTAAGCAAGACATGGCCTCAAAATAAAAAGGTTGAGGATGTAGCTCAGTGGTAGAGTGCTTGCCAAGTGTGTGTAAGGCCCTGGGTGCAATCCTCAGTATGGCCTAAATAAATAAATAAAGATTTTCCCATACTGGAGAAGAGTTTCAGAGAACCAATAATAATAGTTCAGTATACTGAAACTACTTTTATTATGCCAGCGCTCTCACAAAACATTTTAGTAGAAAACAGAAAACTGGTCATTGAAATTCTCAAGAAAAATGATAATTAGTTCATAAATGACATTTTAAAAGCAACTTATTCTGATTATTATAAAAATTTTCATAATTGGCATATATTAATGATTTTTGATTGACTAATCTGATTATGCTGCCCTCCTGGGCTTAAGTGATTCTCCTGCCTCAGCCTCTCAGCTGGGACTACATAGGCAGATGCCACCATGCCTGCCTAGTGACTTTGATATTTTAAACTGAAACTATTTATATTTTAGATATTAGCCCAGAAATTTTATTTTATCTCTCTTTTTTTTTTCTTTTTTTTTTTTTAAGAGAGAAATGGAGAGAGTGAGAGACAGAGAAAGAGATACTCAATTTTATTTATATTTTTATCTGGCCTTTCTTTCTCTAATACTTAGTTGTGTAGCTTGTGCTGGGATTTGAATTATGGTCCTTGCACATTCCAGGCAAGTGCTCCCCTGAGCCACTGCTCCAGCTCCTATTTTATCTTTCTAGTGAAGGAAATATAAAACAAACACTCTCTGAACTGAAATTCTGTACACCATGAAAAAGCTATTATAAAGTGTAAAAAAGATTTCATAAAATATTATTGATTCAAAATAATAATAAATACTGAAATGAATTTAACACAGCTTACATAAAAGAGACTCAGTAACTGTGTTACCCACTGTAATACAATAACATTCACACTGATGTAATAATAATTGCAATATTATTAGAATAATGCAAAGGAAGCATTTTTTGTTCTCCATAGGGAAAGAAAACATGCAATTTTGCCTATTCAATTTTTTATTAATACCAGGGCTCAAATGCTTAAGAAACTGACAAAGTTGGTCAATGAAAATAAAATTTCTACTTCTACTTCTAGGAAAAGGACTGGCAAAATTGATCTAACTAATCAAATTATCTTTTGGGTGGGCAGTTTATAAAACAACAAAAGAAGAAAGTACAGAAACTACAGAGCAAGATTTGAAGATGACAGAACAGGCAACATGGGAGTTTAAGTTTAAGAAAAGAATATTTCATATAAAAGCTAACAAATACATTTAATGACTTTCTAAAAAAGGGTCACCGAAGCACATAAATATAAGAACTTAAGAAATAATTACATAAAATGAATATATGGGGAATTTAAGCCATAAAAGCAAAAAAAAAAAAAAGGAACATCAACACATTTTTTCCTTCTCCAAATACTTTTGATACTTGAAGATGAATGTTTTTAATCAATTAAAAAAATGAATTATTTCTAGGAAAGCATTTACTAAAATAAAGTACTTATTCCAAAACTCTAAAAGACATACATTAAAAGAAAAAAGGGGTTGCCACAGTTTTCTTAGCTCCATAAGCATAATTAAAAACACTCAATCAGGTTGGTTTACCTTGTCTAAACAGAAATAAAATCTAACATGTTTTCTGCAGCTATCTTCTATTTCAGAAAATAGACTCACATATATTTAGAGAACTTTTTGATTTTGAAATGGAAAGCTCATTATATTTTGGTAATTTTTTTAACCCAGTATATTCAGATACATGCAGTGTGCCATGCCATCAAAGAAAAAAGTTTTGTGGTCAAAGAAGATTCATATTTGGGAATCTTACTTCCAACTTCAATTTCATTTCCCTCAAATTCAAACCATTTCACTCCTCTGGGCCTCTGGGCCCTAATCTTTAAAAAGAGGTAGTTGACCTGACTGCCTTTTAGATTTTTTTGTAACCTTTAAGATTTAAGACATGTTCATAATATATAGCCCACAAAAATCTTATTAATTTAAACTTATTAATTTGGAATCTGGTAAGAAGGGAAAAGGAGAAAGGAAAAGAAGGATTACAAAAGGATATTGCTCTAACAGAGTGAATCCTGAAACCTCATTTTCACCATGACAAGCCGTACAAAAATTCTTTAAAGCTCATGAAGATTTCATTAAAGCAGTCAAAACGATGTAAACAGTGGTTAATCATTCTTGCATTTACTCTGAGCAAAGAGTTTAATTAAACAGAGGACTCACTTCTTTGACAGTTCTTATTCCAGGGTTTAAGAGTTCAAAACTACTTGATAAGAAAAATGATTGGCAGCAAGAGGAGGGGGAATCACTGGTTTTACTCTTTACAAGTAAGTTAGAAATATGATGGAAGGCATTTTTAACCTTCTCTGCTCCATGCCATCACATGCACAACTTAATCTATTAACTGTGATTTTTGGCTATAAAGACATGGAGTTGGGAGTAGCGAGATGTTTAGATGCTCTGAACAGCAGGGAAGAGCTATATAGAGAATCTACCTCTACTTCAGTATTCCCATAACCTGACTTCGTAACAAATGAGACCACTATATGCCAGTTAGGTAACATTAGATTTTTACTATCTGACCAAGCAAGAACTAAAAACTAAGCCTCATGCAAATGTCTAGCTAAGGCCCTTTTTTTTCCTTTAAAAACAATTCAATGGAGACTATCTAGAATTAAATACCAACTGCAAGCAATAATGAACACAATATTATTTAAACAAAAATCACCTTTTGAGTTTTCTGAGAAAATCTTTCCCTGCCCTTACAGTTCCAGAAAACTTGATTATGAGTATACCAAGATTTTAAAAGTATAGAAATATTTGCTACCTTCTGAGTCAGGATCTCCAAATGGATTTAAATCTGCTGTATCAGGATCATCAAATGGATGTGAATTCACAGTCACCAATTCCTTTTCTGCTTCATCCAAAAAATTAAGTTTGTTGATAAGCTCTGAAAATAAACATGTGTGTTAGTTCACTGTAGTTATGGTAAAGCCTAATTATTGATCATTCATGAAACATTTCAAATTTTAAAAATTCACATTCATAATACCTGCAAAAATAATAAGATACAGCATTTTAACAGAGGCAGAATGCCATTCAAGCATTTTATAGTATACCAACATTTTAAAATAAAAAATATAGATATTAACTTGAAAATTATATCAGATGATAAACTGTACTAAAGAAACTTTCGTTTGAGTTGAATTTGATTCAACTTAAAAACTGCAGATAAAGGTTTTTATAGTACATAAGCTCACTGAAATATTGTCATGTTATATGATCTAGTCTTATCTTAGAAATGTTTTTAAATCACTATTAAATATCCTGATATAAGAATTTACTAACAATGATAAATTGTTATTTATTGCCTGTTGGTACACTAAAAATTACCAAAGAAAACATTCAAGAAAAAGCACAAAGACAAAACTGACAGTTAAGTACAGACAGAAGTTAAGATGTAGCAGGTCATAGTAAATACAGGCAATCAGAATCAGAAAGGAAGGAGGAAAGCTCTTAGACCTTCAGAAGAACTGGCTGATTTAGCTGAAGGCATATTTGCTTGCTTTATGCAGTCATCTTGATCTTCATCTAAGCTGCTCAGAGCATTCAACTGGTTTATAATTTCTGTAAACAGAAGCCAGTCAGGACAAATGTAAGGTAAGGTCATTTAATTAAACAGCAGTAGAAGCATGCTGATACTCAAAATAACAGAGTGAATGTTTGGTTAATCAAGAGAATACATTCAGAGATGTTATTCTGATGAACTATAACAGACATAATTAACTGAATGTTATATTTTGCTCATACTTATAATACATTTTACTGTTAAAACTTTTATTAGTAACATACTATGTTAATAAACACAAAACAAAAATAACCCAAGAGTCGACAACTGGCTTTCAGAAATCATATTTTTATATTTGTAAAAATGAATTGTGCTCTAGGAATATACAATAGAAACAAAAATTTTAGAAATCTCGATATTCACCATTTGTTTTAAATACCATAAACTAAAGGCTTTAAGAATATATTTACATGAACCATGTATATAATAAGCATTTATTCTTTCTCTAAAAACTTAATAATCAGCACTAAAACAATAAAAGCAAACAACAGTTACTATTTTCTACTCTTGTTTTGTAGAGAATCTGTTCTTTTAAGGCAGATTGCCTTGGAATTTTATAACTTACTCAATAAGAGAACAAAACAGATAAGGATAAAGAAAAACTTTTAAATAAAATAGAAATTCATTTTGTGCATAAAGCATTTTTTAAGCAAGTGTTAAATATTTTGGACCACCCTAACCATGTGAAAATATCACTCATTGGCTAAAAATGAGATAACTTGGAAACAAAAGAATAAGTGCCTAAGTATTTTAGTTAATCCTTGATGTTGCAAAAGTTAACAACATACAAGTAACTTATATATCAGGATAAAACACACCAATCCAGATCATTCAGTGGGAAAGAAAGAAAAAACAAATAGAAAATAGTTGTAAATTTGATATTAACACTATTGTCCTTTAACTTTGTAAATCTAATTTTTATTTGAACCAAATCAAAGACTATACATTTGTAATATGCTGCCTTTCTGTGTTTACTTGTTGAACAAATATTTATTTATCAGTCTATGCCAAGGTTTCTACTTGGGACACAAGGATGGGGGAATAAAGCAGACATGCTCTTATCCTCGAAGAATTTACATTCTATAAAGAGACAAATATACAAATAGATTTTAGTAAATGACTACAAGACTATTAGGCTGTCAGAAATATGTTCTAGATCTTTGAAGAAAATGCATATGAAAAATTGATAAATTTATTAATTTTCCTTGTCTAAATGAGAAAACATTTTGCATGAGTAAAACTGCTTCAGATAGTCCCAGTGAAGCATGGAAAATAAGGCATAAACACAATTAAACCCAACTAAACTCTTCAAAATTTGAAGGGTAGTGAAGGCCTAATCAGACTTTTATTCTGACTAAAAGTATCTTCTTCCATTTTATTCTGCCAATAGTTCTTAAACCTCACCCTGAGTGAACCTAACTTAACAAATTTCTAAGAAGGTAGAATTCACTCATAAATTAGACCCTTTACTTCCCACTACTAATTATTGTAACTGTAATTTTTAGAAAAAAATATAACTGAGTGGAAGATTAACATTAAGTGATTACCAGTCTCATGACTGGTAATTTATTACTAGTTGTTATTTTTAGATTTGCAAATGATTTATTTTTAATGCTAAAAACATGAATAGCAAAATATTAACAATAGCAGCTAACATATATTAAGCAGTGGGAAGGATTTTGCCTGTCAGTTCTGATAAATTGCCTAAGAGATAGTTATCAAAAATAAGTTAAAATTAAAAGATATTTATTAAAAATATTATATGATATGCTCTGTAGTAAATACAGAAGAAATATTAAGACTTGGCCCTTACTTTCAAGACACTAATATGCAGTCTTAGGGACAATGTGAACATTCACTTAAATATCAAAATAAGTCTATTACATGATTAAATTATTTACATTTTATTTTTCTTGGATAATTTAATATTTCCCCTTTCTCATCATGCTTTTGATTATACCTAAAACCAATGATGACCCTTTCCTCATTAAGAATCCAAAGTATACTTTCTATTGTCTTTACTTTGGACAAATTATCCTTCCTGTTGTAGATTTACCCTTAGCTTAAGTAAATCCTCACTTCATTCCTAGAACTTTTGCTTCTAAAACTTTTATTCATATTAACAAAATAAAAGATAATTTTGATAATCTACACCAATGTTCCCTACATTTGGCATGCAAATAAATGCTAATCCAAATAATAAAAACGCAACCTACAAAGAAATGCCATTTATATATTTAATAAACATTTATCAAATGCCTATTATATGCCTGAGCGAGTTCCTGTTCTTATGGCTCTACATTTTAGTGGGACAGATAGATAAATAAAGCAGTACCAAGTATATGATAAGCTGTGTGAAACTGTAAGAGGTACAGTTTCTGGAAGTCTTCTTGAATTTTTATCTACATTTTAGTTAACACAAGACAAAGACAATATTCTTATTATTGAAATAAAAAGAGAAAATGGAGGACATTCCAAGGGAATAAATGGGAGGCAAAGAGAAGACACATTTGAGGAACTACAAGCTGAAGTGCCAGGAATAGGGAATGCAACGAGATGAGGTGGGCAAATGTCTTATCATAAAGGTTATTATGATCTAACTAAAGTACATGAACTCTGAAAGCTTTGGGAATCTACTGAAAGATCAAATGTATATTTTAGAAAAATAATTTCAGCAACAAAATGGTGGCAACATTTCAAAACAACAGGCTAAGAAGCAAGGCAAAGCATCACCACTCCATGAGAGAAGGCACTCAATAAATATTTGTTAAAAATAAAGTAAGAAGAAAGATTTGATGGTTAATTTGATATGGAATATGAAGAAAGGAATCTCAGATAAGTGCCAGGTTGGGTGACAATGTAGAAAGTAGTTCTAGCACTATGATGCAGTCTATTAAGTTTGGGGCAACCTGTGAAACTTTTCACTAAAATACTTCAACTGGCAGTTGCTATGTGGGTCTGTGGCTTAAAACATATAAATTTTGATTTTTTTTCCTCCTTCTAAAAGAGTGTTTTTCTGTGTCTTCCAAATTTCCTATAGTCAACATATTTTACTTTTATCAGAAAATGTTAAAAACTTAGAAGAAAATTTATAACAAAAATTACTGGAATTTTTTTAATAGGAAAACTTCCCATGAATATACTACCCTAAATAACGTATTTATAGGTAAATAAATGCAGTTACTTATTAAAACCCTTTTTCACTGAAAATTTACACACTTGGGAAATGTTAATAATGTTATGTAATAAAAAGTGCAAACAAATTTCTACCCCACTACTGCTCAATATGAGCAGAACTCATATACCCACAGAACTAAGTACATGGTGTAACAGCGTGTCAGTCTGGATTTGCTTTACATTGGTGAAAATAAGGGAAACTAAAGTAGGGGCAGGCAATCGAAGCAAAGGGTCAAGTAATTTGATACTTTTCTTTATGTTAGTAAGGCAAAAGAAGATAGAAATTGACCAATAGGGATTACCACGTTGAACAAAAAGGGGGATGTGGGTGAGGTGGCATAAAGAGTAGGTAGCTTTTCCCTTTTAAGAAAGTTTGTAGATTGAGTGAAAGTAAAAAGATAAATTGCCTAGAGCTAGAACATACCTGTGAACCTTGCAGAATCCTATTTCTTCTCTAAAATATAACTAAATTCAGTAGATGTATATCTTATTTTAAGACTGTCTAAAATAGTAACACTTCAACTTACTGGCAAGAGTTCAAGGTCAAAAGGATGTCATTTTCCTCATAAACTTAAGCCCATAAATATTTGATTTATGGATATATCTAACAGGCTTCAATCTCATAGCAAATCAGTTGCTTCAGATAGGCAAGTTGTTCCTTCCTAAGGACTTATTAATATGATCAAATTGGTCACACCCCACCAAAGTCCCTCAACCATTTTTCTCTGTTAGTTTGGCCAGTCTTTCTTAAGCTTATATAAGAAAATACCTTAAAAACACAGTAGTCTATAATTTCTCACCTACCACTAATCTTTCAATTCACTGCAATTTGCTTTTATCCCCAACTTTACCTATCTTCCTCTCGGTAGCACTTCTTCTAAAACAGTACCTTTAAGAGCTGGGTGTGGTGTTACACCCCTGTAAGACCAGTGGGCAGGAGAATCCCAAGTTCAAAGACAGCCTCAGCAACTTAGCAAGGCCCTAAGAAACTTAGCAAGAACCTGTCTCAAAATAAAAAAAGGGCTGGGGATGTGTCTCAGTGATTAAGTACCCCTGGGTTCAATCCTCGGTACAAATAAAATAAAATAAAGTAGTACTTTTAAAGGTCACCAATGTATATTCTTATTGGCAATTATTCAATAATTTTTAGTTCTTATAATATTTTATTTCAGAGTGAATAACAATAATTAACCATTCCCTCCTTGAAATTACTTCTGCCCCATCTAGGACTTTAGTATCTCTCTCTTCTGTCTTGGCCTCTTTTAAAAATAAATACTCTTCCCTCTGCCTCTTAAGTATTGTTATTTCCCAGGATTCCATGATAGGTCCTATTCATTCCTCCCACCTAAATCTTTTCGTCTTGGAAGAATCAATCTATGATTTTGACTTAAATACACACAAAAGTGAAGGTAATGCTCATATATGTACTAAATGCTAGACTTGAATTTCCAACTGTCAAATGGAAATTCACATTTCTACATTATTTTCACATAATGATCCTAGACAATCCCCTTAAATACTAAACATAAAACATGGAATTCAACAGCTGTGCATTATGTCATGTTCACCTTGTATTTCTAAAACTAGTGGTTTTTATCATATAGGTAGTACTTAATGTATGCTGTAAATGAATGAGTGGTAAACAGAATCAAATTTATAAAGGCAGGAAGCAGAAGACATAATTCATTTTTTATTTATAGCAACAGAATGTTTTATTTATCTATGAATTAAACACCTTATGTCTATACATATCTATTTATAATGTTTTATTTATCTTTAGAGATGTTATATTTAAGCTACCACCCCAACATTTGATGGCTTAAAATAAATTTTTACCTTTGATAATTCAATCAGTTGACTGGACTTGGCTAGGTAGTTCACTGAAGTTAGATGATGACTGGGGCTGAATTCATCTGAAAGCTTGAGAGGGCCAAAAGTCCAAGATAACTTCTTTACTTACATGTTTGGTATGTCATTTGGGAAGACCAGGATAACAATTGCAGGCATTCTTTCCTAAGTGAACTGTCCACATGGCTAGTTCGGGAGGTCTTCTCAGAAAATCAGTCTCAGAGTAGTTGGACTTTTTATAATGCATTTGGTTTCTCCTAGAGCATGCATTATAAGAGGCCCAAGCAGAAGCTACAGGGTATCTTATAACACAGCTTTAAAAGTCACACAAAGTCATTTTTACTATATTCTAGTCATTAAAAGATTTATAGGGCTAGCTTAGAGACAAGGGAGGGGACTACAAAGGAGCATGAATGTTGGAACAAATGGTTTATTAGTAGACCATCTTTGGAACTAGCTATACTACACAGAAGATCAATAAATCACAAAGTCCAAAATCATTTTTTAACTAATCTATTTACTATAATTTCTACATGTTACCTTCTAGTATTTTACTTAGACGTACATGGAAAAAGTACAAATCTTAAAAGTGTAGAATTCAATGAATTTTTGACAAATGCATAGTCTCATGTGATCCAAGATGCAGAATATTTACATCATTTCCCTAAGTTTTCTCATGCTTTTTTCAGTTAATCCTCAGCCCCACAGGCTATCATTATCCTAATGCTTTTCACATATGATCAGTTTCGCCTTTTCAAGAACATAACATAAATGGAATCATATAGTATATACTCTTTTATGTGAGCCTCTTTCACTCAGCACAATAATAGTTTTAAGAAACACTTATGTTACTGAGTATATAAATAGTTCTTTTTTTAATTAAGGAACAGTCAGTATTCCACTCATGAATAAACTACAGCTTGTTTAGTCATTCTACAGTGGATATCTACCTGAGTTGCTTCCATTTGGGCTATTTTGAATAAAATTGCTATGAACATCTTTGCGAAAAGATGCTCATATAGTGAACAAATATAGTTTTGTGGATATAGTTTTCATTTCATTTGGATAGATATCAAGGAGTAGTACCGCTGGATTAGGAGGGTAAGTATATACGCAGTGTTGTAAGAAATTCCCAAAGTGATTAAACTATCATACACTCCACCAACAATGGATGAGAGTTTTAGTTGATCTACATTCTTGGTAACATTCAGTATTTAAAATTTTAAATATTCTAGTGGGCGTGAACTTGTATCTCACTGATTTTTCATTTGCCTTTCCCTGATGACAAGTGATGTTCAGAACTTTTTTGTGTACTTATTGGCTAGTGGTATACCGTTTGAGAACCAAATCTTTGCTCATTTAAAAAAACAACTGAGTTGTCTTTTCTATTATTGAGTTCTAGAACATTTAAAAAAAAATGTATTCTCAGAAACAAGACCTGTAGGGGTTGGGGATTTAGCTCAGTGGCAGAGCACTTGTCTAGCATGCGCAAGGCCCTGAGTTCGGTCCTCAGCCCTGGGGGGAGGGGGACCCAAGACTTGTGTCAGAAATATACTTTGATACTATTTTTTCTCTAGTCTGTGCCTTACCTGTATATATTAATGGTCTGTTTTGATAAATATAAGCTTTAAATTTTGATCAAGTCTAATTTGCCAAATTTTTATCTCATAATTACTACATATGCATCTGCATAAACCAATATAGATTGAAAATATCTGCTGAAAATCATTTAATACACCTAACTTACCAACCACCACAACTTTGCAAAAGAGTACCATACAGAATCATTTGTTACCCTCAAGATAACATGATTGACTGGGAACTGCAACTCTCAGTAGCTGATTTATTTAGTAGTTGGTCTGTTGACACATTTATCTGTCCGATGCCAATACTTGAGTAGCTCAATTATTACAGCTTTATAATAAACCTTAATATGTCACATAGTATTAGCATTGTAATTCAATGGTTTTACATTCCCAGGCTTTCTGTATGTTTTTTGTTTGTTTGTTTGTTTGTTTTTTGATTATACAGATCCTCTGTATCCCTAAATTTATTTTTCAACTCTTTAATTTCTACTAAAAAAAAAAAGCCTGCTAAGGTTATGATTGGTATGGAGTTAAATTTATACAAAGATTTGGGGAGAAGTGACAGTATTGAGTCTACTAATCTATGATTATGCAATATCTCTCCATTTATTAAGGTCTTTTTTAATTATCTTCAATAATGTATTACACTTTTCAATTGGAGGTTTTTCACATTTTTTTATTAATTTGTTTCTAAGTAATCTTTTTTCTTTTTTTACTTTTACTCTAAATGGAATTATTTTGTTAATTTCATTTTCTAAATGCTTATTCATATGTAAGAGTACAATAGATTTTTCCACATTGTACATCATGTGACTTTGCTATGATTTTTATAGTATAATGTTGAACAGAAGTAGTAAGAGTAAACATTCTTGCCTTGTTCCCAATCTTTAGGAGAAATATACTTAGTATTTCAATATTAAGTCCAATGTTTGCTGTGATTATTCACAGATGCCCTTTAACACATGAAGAAATTATCTTATATTAAAACTTTACTGAATTGTTGGAGCGGTGGCTCAGCAGTTTCGGTGCATGGCTCAGCAATTTCAGTGATTGCCTCACATGCACAGGAATACCGCTTCAAACCCCAGCACCATGTATACAATAAAGTGTCAGAGCAACAAAAAACAAATGAAAAACTATAAAATTGATTCTCTCTCTCTCTCACTGTCCCTCTCCTAAAAAAAAAACAAAAAAAAAACTTTGCTAAGGAACTTAATATTGAATTTTGTCAAATATTCCTTTCTGTATCTATTGAGATGATTACGTGATTTTTCTCCTTTATTTCGTTAATATGGTTAAACCAACCTTGAATTTCTAGAATAAATCCTCAGAGAACTCATTGGTACTTAGAACCCTGTGTTCTAGTTCTTCCCCAACATATTAGAAGGCTTCTAACTTCTTTGGAAGTCTCCCTTGCATCCCAGCCCTGTCAGACAGGTTCTCAATATCAGCAAAATTCTCCCAAAGTATTGAGATAGAGGGAAGCAAGATAATGTACAGTTGTAATTAGTACAAATAAAATAACATTAGGGCTTAAGATTAACACAGAAAGTACAATGAGTTTATATTCTGTGATTTTTTGCTACTATTATTATTCTCTGACACATCTGAGTTCTAAACACTGTGACAAGGTATTCCTATCATCTTTGGTCTCTCATCCTAAGGATTTCAAAATCCTTTAAAAAAAAAAAAAAGGAGGTAGCTGTGGTATCTTTTAAACAACTTAGTTCAAGGGATTAGAACTTCCCCACATCTCTGTTTCTTTCCTTACTTCTCAATCTTAATGACTAAATACCTTATATTAATACATGTGGTTTTCCAGAAATTCCTATCCTTTAAATAGACCTCCAAAATAGGTTCTCATTAAAAATTTTTTAAATTAATGAGTCCACACCAATTACATGATTTTGTGTATGAGTGTCCTGGACTAGAGGGTAGATGTCCAAGTAAAAACCAGAACCAAATTAATGGATTTATTTGCTGACTTCAGCTTCACATTTATTCTAAGGAACCTTCTAATCAAAAGTGGGAGACCTACTTATCCCCATTCACAGCCCTAGGAAGTAGGACATTTAATCTCAGATGCCTGAGTCATACCATCATCAATTTTAGATCTTCAGATCTGTAACTGGTATCGTCTATACTCCCATCTGTGCTGTTAGATTTTGTTCTCTGAAGGTAGCCAACATGTCACATTTTCTTCCTTCTCCCAAATTAATTTTATCAACCATGGGGAAAGGATTAACAAACACCAAGCAACATTGCTTATAATAAAAATGAATACTGATTGATAAATTGCCTCATAATTGGACGACAGGACTCTGAATGGACTACATATCTCGTGGAAGGCTACAGCTTTGAGCTTCACCAAATGTGGAAACTCAATTAACTGGGCATGTCCCTTCCATAGACTTTGGAAGCTATATCTCTGAAACTACTACAAAAGATATCAGCTCTTTTGCAGCATGAAGATATTAAGCTAAGGCAATCCCACCTATGTGGATCTTGTCTCTCTGTACTTAGACTGTCATTTGGTGATATAGCACAAAGAATAGCACCTAGACTGCTAAGGACTGTGGTTTAAAAAAAAAAAAAAGTTATGTTCTGTAATGTGTTTTATCCAATACCCTTCTAAGTGAATTTAATACTAAGTTTGGTCTATACAGATCTGTAAGTGTGAATGCCTGATTGAACTTAAGTAGACACCCCTGGTGGTCTTTGCAACAAGCAAAAAATACCTGGAGTCTTTCAAGTGTCTCATAATTTCTGGGCTTCCCCAACAATGCTTGCTGTAAACTGCTTCAGTTGAACCTGATGTTTTTGTTTTTGTTTTTTAAACAGAGAAGGACAGTGAGAAAGAGAGAGAGACAGAGAGAATCAATTTTTTATTGAGTTTTTTTCACATGGCTTTTGTTGCTTTGACACTTGGTGATGTACGTGGGTGCTGGGGTTCAAACCTGTGTACTTGCGCATGCCAGGTAAGCGCCATAACTGCCAAGCCACGGCTCCAGTCCCTGGACCTGATGTTTTGAGGTATATTAAAGAGGACCTTACAATTTATGTAGAAGTCTTCCCCCACTGCTGCCCCTTGTTGGAGTGTGTTGAGAAATTGAGAAATCTAACATGGTGGCTGAGGATGTAGCTAAGTGGTAAATCACTTCCTAGCACATAAGAGGAACTAGGTTTGATCCCCAGCACCACCACCACCAGAACAACAACAAAGAAAAAAACAAAGTAAACACAACCCATCAAAAGGAAAAGAGAAATGTGGGCATACTGTCAAATACTGCTTCAAAGATACTAAGATGCCATATAGATGGTAGCTGATTATCTGAAGTCATATATAATCTCTACTATTGGTTGCACCAAACTTTCCATTAAAGATTTTGTTTTTCTCCAATTCCAAGGTCTATTATTCTTGCTACATTTCATGGATTTTTTTTTTAACTCAGCTGTAACTAAAAACTGCCCATTCACCAGTGTTACATCTCTATAGAATATATGCAATAAAAGGTTCCTGAGAGCTAGTCCCAAAATGTGCTTCTATATATGAATCTGTCTCAGAATAGGGAAGAGATTTTTGATCAGTCCAAATATATATACTATAGATTTACTTTAACCTTCTAGCAAAGACTAATTTTTGAGGTACATTTTATCAATTATTATTGATTTAACAGCAACTTTCCATAAGAAATTACTAACTAAATGAGCAACTTCTAGGTGACAATCTAAGATATACACAAAATAATTGTTAGCAGTCCACTCTTCCTTCAAGAAGTTTCAAGTTCAGATGGGGAAATAATATAGCCAGAATAATTTTTATCAATATACTACAATCACATTTTATGCATTTATAGTTCATATTATGGTATAATTAGCAGAGAAAATTTAAAATAATCCCTTTCTCCACAAAAATTGTCAACTATTTCAAAGTTAGCAAGTAGAGTGAATGTAAGCTGTTTTCCATTTTAATTGGTAAATTACAATACCCACCATACTTTATTTGTACCATTTTTATGAAAACACACATTTTCTTTACTCTTGAGATATTAGCAGTTATTGTTAAATTTTAGTATCCTTTTAAAAACAATTATCCTAAAATTACTTTACTCAAAATTTAAAAAGTGGAGGTGCTGGTGGAATGCAATTATATGTGCTAAAAAATGCAACCAAGGAAGCCAGTAATTTAAGTCACTGCACTCTATAATAAAAAAGAAAATGCTGAGAAAAAAATGTAATGTCAAAGGAAAAATATGCTACAACGTGGACTTACTGACTTAGAACATGTATCATTCATGATCCTCACACACCCCTGCTTCTTCAACATATACATTTTCACGTTACTTTTGGAAAACCAGTCTTGAAATATTGAGCTTTGAATTATGTGTATCCTTCAGAAAATATTCCTTCCATAAAACAGAACCACCTTACCTTGTAGAGGTGATATTTGCTTAAAGGTTAAATGGAACAAGATAATAACCCAGAGTAATCAAAATGGCCTACAATAGAAAGGAGGTCCCATTAATTCACTATGGTCTTTTAGTTAACATGTATTGAATTTGTAAAATGTTCCAGAAAATGTTCTAGAAGTTAGAAATAAAAAAATAATTAGAACACAGGCTCTACCTTGGGAGTTTCTCTTGTATAAAACAGAAAAACAAATGAAAATAATAGTGACACAAATTCATAGCATTCCAAAGGAATCTTGAGTAATCATAAACTGCATTAATGTAATTTCTTCAATTAGGTTAATTTTAAACATTCTAAAAGAAGTTATTTTACTTGTAGGAGCCTGAGGAAAAAAAAATTTGTTTAGGTACTAGATTTTGAACCCAAGCGTGCTTTATTACCTAGCTTCATCCCCAATTCTTTTTATTTTTTTTTATTTTGAGACAGGTTCTTGCAGAGTTTCTGAGGCTGATCTCAAACTTGCAATTCTCCTGCCTCAGTCTCCTGAGTCACTGGGATTACAGTGTGCCACTATGCCTGATGATTTTTAGAAAATTTAAGGCATATGCCTGCCTCAAACTTAAGAGGATTGGCCATAAAATCAAACTATTACAGAACATTTTCATTGAATCTATATTCAACAACAACAACAACAAAAGAAACAAACAAACAAAAAAACCAAAATCCCTTCCTTTTCAATACCAATACAGACCTTATAATAATAAAATTTATTTTCTCCTACTGTTATCATCAAAATAATATATAATGCTCTAAATGTGGTTTTTTCCTTTTCATTTTTATGTTCCTACTTACATTACTAGTGTCTGAGATTTAGTTTTAACCAAAAGGCATCTACAAAAATCAACCATATTCTGTAATTAAATGATCATATTAATATTTTATCAGAGTTATAAAAACTCTGGTGTAGGAAAATACACCATTTGCAAATAGTATACAGTAGTATCATAAAGGATGGAATAGTCAAGCTTAACAGGGAATGGACACAAAAAGCTTCTCAGGGTATGTGATCACAGAATGAAATTTTGAAAGACAGGTATGCTATTTTCTAAACGTTAGTGTCCCCTCACCGCCAAATTCATATGGTGGAACTTAACCTCCAGGGTGATGGGTATTATGAGATGCAGCCAACTGTGGTGGGTGTGTGTGTATATATATATATATACACACACACCCACACACACAATAGAGTTCTACTTAGCTACTTAAAAAAAATGAAATCATGACCTTTGCTGATTAATGGATGAGAAAATCATGCTGAGTGAAATTAGCCAAACCCAGAAACTCAAGTGCCGAATGTTTTTTCTCATATGTGGAGGCTAGAGTACAACATAGGAAAGAGTGAGAGAACAATAAGTTTAGACAATAGACTCATTAAACATGGATACCAATTGAACTGGGGGCAGTCTCAAAGACCAGGGTTGATGGGGGAGGGGAGAGCAGGGAGAGAGAATATATGATGTGTGCAGTTATGAAAGTGTAACAACAAACCCCTTCAATATGTAAAACTGTAATGAAAAATAAAATCTTGTATTAAAAAAAGAGTTGCAGCCTTTGGAAGGTGACTAGATCAAATGAAAAGTCTAATGCTGAATCCAACAAATTGAACATATACATAAAACAGATATTTATGGAAAATATCTAAAAAATTATATCATGTATCTGGACTATAATAATTTTTAAAGACTCAAAATTTTTCTAAAACCTAAGATTAGTGCCCTTACAAAAAGACTTGAGGGGGGTTTGAACCGTCACTTACCCTCGTGGTATGCCACTCTATTAGGAATAGACCCTCATCAGATATTAAGTCTACTAGTTCCTACATGTTGAACTTCCCAGGCTCCATAGCAATAAATTTCTGTTTATAAATTATCTAGTGCAAGATACCCAAGTGGATTAAGACAAGGTAGAAGGTCACTGGCGGTAACAGGGGAAGGACACCCACTTATCCTTCTGCCAATATTCAAGCAAGCCAAATAGTCAAAAACTGAAAAGATTAAAAGAAAAAAATAAAGCTCAGAGATGAGACATGACATTAAAAAGAATTGCTGACATCATTACAAAATGCTAAGCAACTGCCAGCATTTATGTTTGGAAAAGAACAACAAAATATTACTGAAATAAATATAATAGCCAAGAGTGTTGTAGAAAGGGAAGAAGAGAATCATATTGCAACTCTCATAAGAGTCAATAAATTCTATTTTAATTTTTATGTTAGTATTGATGGGTTCATTTATTTGTCTGGCTAACTTATTTTACAAACTACTACTCTAAAATGAAAACAAGGCTCAGTGGTTGCAGCACTTGCCTGGCATGCACAAGGACATGGGTTCAAACCCCAGCACCATGACAACTAAGTGTTGGAGCAATGAAAGCCACATAAAAAACTAAATAAAATTAATTCTCTCTCTCTGTGTACCTCTCTCTTAAAAAAATAAAAAGAATAAAAAGTATTAAGAGTGGCAAAATGTGCAAACCAGTGGCAAAAAATACAAAGAAAATACTAAAAATAAAAGTATAATGGAAGTAATAGGGCTGGAGTGGTGGCTTGGCGGTTATGGCGCTTACCCAGTATCCACGAGTACGTGGGTTCAAACCCCATCACCCACGTACAGAACTAAGTGTCAGAACAATGAAAGCCATTTGAAAAACTCAATAAAAATTTATTCTCTCTGTCTCTCTCTCTCACTGTCCTTCTCTCTTTAAAAAAAAAAAGTAGTAGTAATAGATCAGCCACTAAAATAACAGATTAAAAATAAAGTGATATATTTGCCCCCCCAAATTAAGCATAAGTTACAAATATCAATATTGAGCAAAATTTCAAGGCATGAGCCATTAAACAAGGCAAATGTGCAAATGAGAATGAAGTTATAAGACACTAAACTTTTATGAACTAAATAATTTAGCACTGAAGTTCTCTGTCTTTAATTGATGAACTATACAGAAGAACAATAAATATAAATGAAAAGTCTGATCTAATGCTGAAGCTAACAAAATATACATATAAAAAGATATTTATGGAAAATTTACAACATTACATCATATATCTAGATTACAAGAAAAAAGCTCAATAAAATTTTTTTAAAAATTGAAAAGCAAAGGACTTTTGAATCATATCTGAATTAAATTAAATTAGAAGTAAACAAACTAGAAATAAATACTCTCATGAACACTCCTAGGTCATAAAAAGAAATCAAACTTTTGATCACAAACTAGAAAATAATAATTTATAAAATATGCACATGACAAAACATTCTTGTATACAAGTATGATTTGTTTCTCATGGTAGATTTCTAGATATACAGAAGTGAAGGTCATTGAAACCGACAAAGTCCAGAAACTTTTTGGCTAAGGAGCTACATGGTGATCTATGTAATCAATGGAAATTCCTCACATTAGATAACAGGAACTGAGGAAAAGCCAAGAGATAAATGCCAAAGTACTGATTAATCTGAAAAAAATTACTAAGAGATGAATAGAAGTCAAGGGACAGCAATACAGAAAATTAGAGCAGTTAATTAACTAAAAGGAATATGTAAATAGTGCTTGATTTTCACACCAATGATAAAAGTAAAACATCACTCCCTGTGTGTAATAAACAGATTCATAATAAACATTTATTAACCAATGAATAAAAAGGAGGTCCTAAATACTTAACATCTTATTAGTTTGATCAAACCAACTAGAAGGGTTAGCTGCATGACAACTTCTAGATACAAGAATACATAGATATATGCCAATTCAAAACATAAGATTATCTATATAATTCGTGTGAATATATGAACACGAACTAGGAGAAGTTAGCTTATATATTTTCTTGTTTTGTCCTATCATCCCTTTAAGGCAGATCTTTACTTCAGAGGTTTAACCCACACATTGACAAAAGAAATATGAGTGTATTTAGGTTGCTTTATACTATAAATCTGAAAATTATATCATAGAATTTTATGGTTTTTTAAATTATTCTTGGACTTGAACTTGGACAGAACTCCTAAAATCTGTTGAGTTATAATAAGCATGAAAAGTTTTCAGAGAACTAAAAGACTGAAGAAAAAACTTAGTGGAATTATTTTGTGTGTGTGAGAGAGAGAGAAATAAGAACGAATTTTTCAACTCTTCAAAAAGAGAAAAACTTTTAGTTTATGCTAATAAAACTAACCTGTAATTTTTGCTGCCTTTTCCTCTTGGTTCACTCGGTTCTCATCATCATCTTCATTATCTTCTTCAAAGTCATCCAAATTGCCAATGTCAGCTTGCTTCATACTCATCAAACTAGCCAAACTTTGCATGTCTTCATCCCTACATCAATGATTCAAAAATATAATCAAATTATAATACAATTAAATGACATTGCTTGAAAAATGATCATTTCATAAGAAAATATAGGCTGAGTATCCCTAATGTGAAAATCCAAAATACTCCAAAGTCCCAAACGTTTTGAGCCATAAAAGGATGCCACAAGAGAAAAATTTCATACTGGAGTTTACATGCTATGTTAAAGTAAAAATTCAGGTGCACTAAAAATACTGTATAAGATTACTTTCAGGCACATAAGATATATAAAGTGGCCATGAAACAAATTAATTTAGGGTTTAGACTTGGGTCCCAGCCCCAAGATACCTCAATATGTAATGTAAATATTCCAAAATCTGAAATCTAAACCACTTCTGGTCCTAACCACTTTGGATAAGGGATACTTAGCCTATAACATTAATATATTCCTTCCTTCAATAAATAAGCAAACATGTCTTTTTAAACAGTTACATAAGAATACTGAATAATCTAAATACTCATTTATTAATTTTTAAATGGCATGTTTAAAGAGTAAAAAGAAAAGAAGATTAAAAACTAACTGGTTAGGAGTTAGTTTAAATCTGCATGCTATTCATAAAATAGCAGGATAAGCTGGGGCACAATGACACACACCTGTAATCCCAGCATTTGGGAAACTGAGACAGGAGGATTGCAAGTTTGAGACCAGACTCAACAATTTAGCAAGGCCCTCAGCAACTTAGTGACACCCTGTCTCAAAATAAAAAATAAAAGGGGCTAGAAATATAGCTCAGTAATAAAACACCCCAGGTTCAATCCCCAGTAGCAAAAATAAATAAATAAGTCAGTAGGATAGCTGCACATCAGATGATATCTAGACTTGAAAATATTGAAACTTTTAAAAGAAATAAGATCATGAATTTCTAAAGTCCATGAATCCTTTCTGGATTTATGGGTTAGAGGGAAAGGAAGTGGTAAGCCCCTGCAAATCAGATTTAAATCTTGCTTAAATGTGTGATATTTTTTTCAAAGGTGCCATAAACGCCCCCCTCCTGCAAAGTGAAAGAACTACTGTAACAGAAAAAGCACCTTAAAAATAAAGTCTACCCTTTTTAGGAATTACAAAATGAAAAATTACATGGGTTTATTTTATTTTTTTAAAAGAGAAGTGGGGAGGAGGAGAGAGAGAGAGAGAGAGAGAGAAGGAAAATCAATTTTATTTATTCATCTGGTTTTTGTTTCTCTTGACACTTTGTTGTGTATGTGGTGCTGGCGTTTGAACCCGGGTCCTCGTGCATGTCAGGCAAGTACTGCAACAACTGAGCCACCATTCCAGCCCCAACATGGATTTATTATAAGTCAAACACCATGTGTTCAAATATTAAAGTATTTCAAATATAAATTTGTAAGGTTTACTTAAATATTCTATTTTTACCTTAATTTCAAATAAACTACAGTGAATGAATTTCTTACATGCTATATAAATTAATTTTTCAATTTAGTATACATACTTGCCCCACATTCAGATAGCAAGTTAAAATACTGTTTTCTTATATAGAAATGCCCATTAATATTTACTTATCTTCTAAATACAGTATGATTTTGCAAACTTAGTTTTTGAAATTCATTGCATCTTTTCTCATATTGACTTAACAAAATCATTTTCCCCCTTTTTAAATAAATTTAGTGACATAAAGTCTGCATGAACAACAACAAAAAGTTGTATCATTTCATATGAATGTTTTACAAATTGCTCACTTACCAGTAATAGATAAGAAAAGGGACATAATTTCAAAATACAACATTCCTAAAAGGTTAACTTGCTTCATTTTTACACTTTACTTTACTCATATTTTAACCCTGAACATTTTTGTTTGGGGAAGTTAGGAGGGAAGGAAGGAGGTAGCGAGGGAATTCAGGATATTCTGGGAGAATCTCAATTCAATTCAAATTGAGACATTTGATTTAGTTGAATTTCCTCTCGCACAGATTACCATGAATGGTGCTGATTCATTTACTGCTGCCCAGTGGAAGAAGTCCACCCTCAAAGAATCTTCTCTGAACTTGTTTTCTCTCTTTTTCCTGTGTTTCCTTTCCTTTCGTTTTGACTTAAACTTCTGGGTAAGATATTTTTAATGTCTTTGTATTTACGCCTACAATTTAAGGTCCTAAGACAAAAGAGTAAGATGCTTCTACCTACACTTACTTATAACTTCCCTTGGAGTAAGCTTATTATTGTTATCTACCAAGTTATTTGCTGCCATGTAGACGAGCGCCAAACACCTTATTTTGAGTGATGCACAGAATCCATTCTTATCATTCAAGCAGACATGACCAATTATAGTAATGGCATTCCACTAGGTCAAATATGTTCAAAACTGTGACTTGGCTTGGATAAAGGATTCTCAGCTACCTTCCCCCTGTCCCTTTAGTAGGAAATTCTAGGTATAGCATTTATATTTATCTTATCCCTTCATTTCTACTTCAAATAGGTACTAACTCTCATTACACCTATAGCATGCACTTACTCCAACTTCATTGTATATAATAACCAGGGTGACTTGTTACTTTTCTCCCCCTGCTGTATGTATGTTCAACTCATTTTATCCAGTCAGAATTTCACTCAAGAGACTAGACCTAGACCCAAGTCTAGAAATCTTTTGTGCCATGCTTATTTGGTGTTTAAGAAGTTTTTGGATTTTACTTTTTCAGACAGGGTTTTGCTTTGTTGCCCATGTTTTCCTCAAAATCATGGGCTCAAGCAATCATCCTGCCTCAGCATCCTGAGTAATGTGGATACAGGCATACACCAATGCACTTGGCAGAAGTTATTTTATTATTTGAGGGGGTGGGAATGAATTTTATTTACTTTTTCATCTGGTTTTTTATTTTCTGAGACTTAGTTGTGCATGTGATACTGGGGTCTTTCTGCATGCCAAGCAAATAAATGGTCTACCATTGTGCTTCCTGCCCAGTCCTGCTGAAGTGATTTTTGACCAGGAAAACGAACATAGTAAATTGTTTACCTATGTGGATTTTTCTAAGCAATTTTTGGAAGGTTAAGCCAAGAAACATTAATTGGCAAAAGTTTCCTTAGTTCTTTCTTTCTTTCTTTCTTAAGAGGGAGAGAGTGAGAGAGAATCAATTTTATTTCTTTTTCTTTTTTTTTTTAAGAAAGAGGATGAGAGCGAGAGAAAATCAATTTTCTTTAAGGGGAGAGAGTGAGAGTGAGAAAGTGATGGGGAGGAAGGGAGGGAGAGAGGGACAGACAGAAGAGAGAGGTGGGGGGGGAATCAACTTTATTTCTTTTTTTTCATCTGGACTTTGTTTCTCCAATACTTCCTTGCATATGCTATGCCGGGGTTTGAACTCAGGTCTTCGCACATGCCAGTCAAGCACTCCAACCACTGAGCCACCACTCCAGCCCCTCCTTAATTCTTTCATACCTTTCACCCTAAACTTTTTATTTAGGTTCTTCTCACTTCTCAGTTACATCAAAGAGCCCTACAAACTGAATAGTCTGCACTTCAAAATACAGGCTGCTACAAAGAAGACAAACGCTTATGATACCCTATCATATCCAATTCAAGATTTGAAACCAGCTGTAATCCCTTTTATATTATTGTTCATTCTTTGGAATCAAGAGTTTATAAATAACAAGGAGTTCATTTAACTCATTTTATGAAACAAAGAACGACTGTTACATGATATACACCTATTGCCAGTCTACTGAGTCAAAAGCTATTTACCTGTGATGTCTTGAAACATTGAATGAAGCAGCTTATTTGACAAAAGAAACTTACGTGGCTTTTCCTTCCCGAAGGAAAATGCAAGATAATGAAAACTGGAGAGTAGCAGATACAACTTTTTTAGACAATGGCTTAAATTTTAACTTGACGTCAGTTTGAGTTGGCATAGGGCTTGCATATTGTTTCATGTTAATGCTGCTAGTAGCAAGAGCTTTTCTTCGACCAGAAGGGGATTCCTAGAAGACAAAAAATAATTATGTATTTTGGGGTTATGTTATAGTCAGATAATAAAAACTGGAAAACTTCCTTTTCCAATGAACTCCTATAACACAGTAATAAATAAAATTATGATGAGATTTCATCATAGCTTTTATGTCTAAGTAAGGAATATAAGAAAGTAGAAAGAGACAGATAATCCAGGTGGAAAAAAGAGAAGACTAGAAAACTATCTCAGGAAAGGAAAAGCAAGAAATAAAAACAAGAACAAAAAGTCTTTGGGCTAACTCTGAGAAAAGGCTCTAACACAGTGCTAGACACCAACAAGCAGTCAACAACTGTCTTCCTTCTTTTCATTGTACTTAATGGTACAATGTAACCTAACAGCATTTCTACTTCCTAAAAACCCACAATTTTTAATGGAACTCCCAGCGGTGGCATTCTTCCTCTTTTTTGCCGACATTATCTAAGTTCTATCTAAGCTATAATTTGAGCCTTACTTCTTTTCGAAGGATTTTTCCGATCATTCCAGTCCATAATTCTCTCTCTTTCCTAAGAGCACACATATAAAGGAAGAAATAGCTTCTCTGATCCTAGGTCCATGTCTGCTCTGCTTATTTACCCTAGCAAATTTCAAATTCTTCTCAACATAGCTATGGCAAATTCATCAGAAATGAAACACAACATGAAACCATATCTGCTATTGAAGGACTTTAATATTCCATTAATAAGTCATCATGTTTCATAATTATCCTTTATAAAATATAGCCTAAGAGAACAAGTGGAACAAGACAGCAAAATAATGACTGGGCATTAACTACATGTAAAATGCTGTGTAAATTCTTAATAATTCTGAAAAATAATATAAAATCCCCAAATATGTTCCAATGGGGAAGGAAAAAATTTTATGGATGATGTTTAATAACATAAATCAGAGGTCATATATCATTATTCCTTAACACTTACTGATCTGGAAGTTGAGAACAACATTTAAGGTTTAATTTTCATATTGTGAGACCTTGAACAAGTAAGGACGCTTGGGTCTCAGTAACTTTGCCTGTAACATAAGGAAGCGCTAAACAAGTCCACTGAAGATTGGGAATTATTTTCTATAAAATGTTCCAACCAAAGCAGGAAAAGCCTCCATTCATATCTTTGAATTTTCTTTTAATAAATTTTTATTTGTCCTATGACTGACAAATCTGCCTAAAATAAGAATATACTAATTTAATCAAAACATTAAAATAGATCTCAAAAACCTGCCAATTCTGCCCAACAAAATAAGTAAAAATGTAATATAGCATCCCTAAAGAATACCTTGTTTTAAAATGTGGCCTTATCTGTCAGATTATGCACAGCAATATTATACAGAACTATTAGTGCATGTAGATACCTTATGAATGAATTTCAAAAATGCATCAAGCACTTGAGAAGGATTTAAGCCCTCTCAGAAGAAATACTTAAGAATATGCAAATACCCTCAACTGAATCAAGCTGAACAGATGTGACTCTCCCAAACAATACAAGTGTTCTTTCCCTGGTCTGTACTGTCAATCAAAGAATAAGATTAAGGCCTAAGGTTCTGACAATGTGCAAAATGAAAAAAATACAATCAGAGAGTATCAATTTATTATACTGATATGAACAATAATCTCTTATTGTACCTTTAGAATAGCTTACAACTTCTACATATAATATAGGATTTACAGCCCCAGTTTCGAAAGCATGACATACAAACTGTCATGTATCATTTTCAGTTTTTGTTAAATTTGTTTTACAAAGTATGACACTGATCCCTTAACATAATTATTTAATTTTGGAACAAAATAAATAATAAAAATTAAGATAACTTGGAAACGAGCATGATTGTGAAAATTCAGTTTAAGGATGATTCCTGCAAAATCTAGATTTTTTGGTAATTAACATTCTGTCAATTTTATTTCTAGAAGAAAAACTATGTTGAAATTTTTTTCTGCTGAAGTCAAGTTTATTCTAATTATGTGGTAAATCAAAGTCTTTGAAATAATAGGTAATAAAACCTATGAAATTCTAAACACAACTAGCTGTACCATATAAGCAGAGGTTCTTAAACTTCAGTGTTAATTAAAAAGCAAAAACAAAACTAGGATAGCTGGTTAAAAATGTATGCATACCTGGATCCCACTTCTACAGATCCTAAATCAGTTCACCTACAGATGAACTCAGGAATCTGCTGATTTCTAGTAAGTAACATATATTCATCTCAACCCCCATTCATGCATGTCACTAGTACCAGATAATTCTGATCCAGTTTACCTAAAATGACATTTTCAGGGGCTGGAGCAGTGGTTACTGAGCTTGCCTCGAATATGCAAGGACGAGGGTTCTTACTCACAAGCACCACATACAAAATGAAGTGTCTGAGCAAGGAAAGCCAAATGAAAAACTAAAATAAAATTGATTCTCTCTCTCACTGTCCCCCTCTCTTTTTAAAAAATAAATAAGTTAATTAAAATAAAATAAAATCATATTTTCAGAAATACCTTCCCCAAGGAAGTTCTTACATAAAATTATTTTAACATAAAAACCATATTTTTGATAACTACTCTCATTGTTATAAAAAGACAACCCATATTTCCATTTTTTTTTTTTTAAAGAGAGAGGGACAGTGAGAGAGACAGAGAAAGAGAGAAACAACTTTATTGAGATTTTTCACATGGCCTTAGTTGCTCCAACACTTAGTTGTGTACGTGGTGCTGGGGTTTGAACCCGGGTCCTCGTGCTTGCCAGGCAAGCGCCGAAACCGCTGAGCCACCGCTCCAGCCCCATATTTCCATTTTTTTGAAATCCAACCTATTACATATAGTTGCAATCAGATGAACCAGTGTTAGAATGTAGTACCAGCACTTACTTCAGGCGATTCTTCATGTAGCTAAGCTTCAATGTCACATTTTCAAATTGGCAAAGAGTTGAACAATGCCAATTATCAGCAGGAATGAGTAACTGCCCAGTGTGGTGGTACATTCGTAATCCCAAAGACTTAGGAAGCTAAGATAGGAGGATTACAAGTTCAAGACTAGTCTTAGCAACTCAGTGAGACCTTGTCTCAAGATACAAAATACTAGAGATACAGCTCAAAACATTGGTAAAGCACCCCTAGATTCAATCCCCAGTACCAAAAAACAACTCGTTCATATTGCTGTTGTATAAACATTGCTACTGTTTGTTTCCAGAACTTTCTCATCAATAACTCTCACTTCTCCCATCCCCCAGTACCCAATAACCTGTATTCTTTATGTCTCTATAAATTAACTTATTCCTCAAATAAGAAGAATCATACAATTTTGTCTTTGTGTTTGGCTTATTTCACTTAGCATAATGTTCAAATTCTCTTAAAAAATCCAATTAATATTTTGATCAAAAAGCATATTAAAAAGCATATTAAAAAGATAATCCATTACGACCAAGTAGGCTTCATTCCAGGGAAACAAGGCTGGTTCAATATACGCAAATCAATAAATGTAATTCACCATATAAACAGAATTAAAAACAAAAACCATATAATCATCTCAATTGATGCAGAGAAAGCATTTGATAAAATTCAACACCATTTTATGCTCAAAACTCTGGAAAAGATAGGGATCAAAGGAAGATACTTTAACTATGTCA
>PVKS010001533.1:0-67790 GCA_004027875.1 Aplodontia rufa
AAATAATCCAATCAATACATGGGCTAGGGAACTAAACAAACTTCTCAACAGAGGAAGTCCAAAAAGTTAATAAATAGATGAGAAAATGTTCTCCATCACTAGCAATTAAAGAAATGCAGATCAAAACTTCACTGAAGTTCTACTTTAGTCAGAGTGGCAAAAATGAAGAATATGAACAATAACAGATGTTGGAGGGGTTTTGGGGAGAAAGGAACACTAACACACTATTGGTGGGACTCTAAACTTGTACAGCCACTCTGGAAAGCAGTGTGGAGACTCCTCAAAAAACTAGGATGGAGCTGCCTTATGACCCAGCTGTCCCACTCCTGGGGCATTTTCCCAAAACAGATAGAATTGGCGTACTACAGAGACACAGCTATATCACTGTTTATAGCAGCTCAATTTACAATAGCTAAACTATGGAACCAACCCAGATGCCCCTTGCTGGATGAATGGATTAAAAAACTGTGGTGTATATATATATATATATACACACACAATGTAGTTCCACTGTGCTATTATAACAGTACCATGGCATTTGCAGCCAAATGGATGGAGATGGAAAAAATTATGCCGAGTGAAGTATCCCAAACACAGAGACTTGAGGGCCAAATGTTTTCTCTCACATGTGGAAGCTAGAGTAAAACCTGAGACAGGATAAAAGTTAGCTAAGTTTAAATAATAAACTCACCATAGTTGAAATATCACATAACATAGGGGAACCATAACTATAAAGGTTGCAGGGAGAAGGGAGGGAGGCAGGGAAGGAGAGATGGGGTTGCCAGCTATCAATACAGCTGGGAACACTTGACTCCCATGAGAAGCCTACCTATACACAGGCAGAGAAACTCAGCAATTTCAAAAATTAATATACATGTGTATGTTCATTTCCAGTTATGGCTTGGGGGTATTATAGAGGAGGCATGAGATCAGGGAGTGGATGAAGTTGGGGAGATCCTGGACTAGGATCGGCCTTAACTTACTATGTCAATATCCATGTATGCATGAATGTATAGCAACGATTCCCTCTTAACAGACTCTTTTGAACAAATTTAAAAAATAAAAAAATAAATAGGTGGAGTTGCCTGTCACCCTGTCAGTGAGAACTGATAAAAATAAGGTATCTATATTTACGTGGATAAAATCAGGCACCAGATCTCAAAATCACTGTAGTTGATGAACCACTTAGCAATGGAAAAAGAACTCACTATGCTTTAACAGCTTGCTGTTTTACAACCTGATTGTAACAACAGTAGCTATTTATAATACCCCTGAATGGTGAAGAAACTACAAATACAGTATTAAGTTTATTATATTTTTTGTTTAAAACAGAAAGTGAGAAACATACTTTACAATGGTTTGTATTCAATTTTGGATGCTAAAAGAGGTAGCCTTTTGTTATATGGAAACTTTTCATGTGTGGAACAACTCATTGCCCAAAGGTATTACGTATGTTCTGATTAGAACTTTTTTTTATCAGTGATGATTTAAGTTCCATTTTTGCCACAAATTCTCAGTATTTCAACTTCAGGTATGTCTTAAATCTGAAGAAAGAAATAATTATATCATTTTAATTTGTTTTGGAAAATATCTTTAATGATCTTCATTGTACACTTAATAAAAATACCCTCAGATTTGAAAAGAACATGTTTATATCCTCAATTTTTAAAGAATATTTTGAAATTATTCAAAGGGAAATTATAGAGCTTAGATAAGGCAACTCCAACCTTGCTCTTCATTTACTAGTATTGACTGCTTTCGTTAGAGCCTTATTTTAGGGAATGAAAAGATCTGAGTTCAGTTTTTGCCTCTGCTACTGATGAGTTCACTAGCTCTTTGGCATTGCTTCAGTAATTTAACTCTTTGATCCTCAGTTTTTTACCTATAAAATTTTTAATCAGTTGATATACTATATTTTTAATTACTGAAAATGTTTATTTTCCTCCTTTATATATTTTCCAAATTTTCTATTATGGATATGCTTTAGAATAAGAAGAAAAAGACACTATTGATAATATTAAACTTTGCTTATGATTATTTTTAAGTGGCTACAAATACTTTTTTCACATACAGCTTAATGATGCTGAAAATAAGCATAAAATTTTGGAAAAAGAGTTTCAACAGTTCAAGGATCAGCAAAGCAACAAACCAGAAATCCGTCTACAGTCTGAAATAAATCTTCTCACCTTGGAAAAGGTACCCATGTGAATACTTGACAGTTTAATCCAAGTAAACAATTTATAAAATTAGTATGTGTGTATACAATGTAATGTGTTATTTCATATTAGAATAATACAGTGAAACATGAGTGAATTCCAAGAACATGACATTGTTAGTAAATAAATATGTTGGATTGCACCAGTAATAGCTTATGCTATTTAGAATGTTTGGTTGCAAGCAAAACAAACTTTAGGCATAAAGAAATTCACAGTCTTTCAGGAGAATGAAGAACCAGTTTCAAAATATGGGGAGGAACTAGGACTTACTCAAATTGCCCTCTTAGGATATTCCTCTTAGCACTGTCACTGCCTTGTGACAAGATCCTGAATCTTCTGATTCATAGTGCTAAGAACTGTTTTGTGGATGCCATTGTGAACATTCTGTATATCAGTACTCTCTAGATTTGATGTCCTAGACCATTTAAATTATACACCTGTACTCTAGCTCTTAGCTTGGATGACAGGATATCCACCCTACTTTCTTTCCTTTGGTTAGAAGCCATATTCTCCCTCTAATTTGTATTGGGATTCCTCCATAAATGAGATAGATATATAGGGGGTAGGCATATAAAAAGCATAATGTTCAACAATCTAAGTTTTGACAAGGTATATTGTAATCTGTGACAAGAAGCCAATAATGTAAATAGCTATGGCCGTTGTATCCAGTGAGCACCTGCAAAGACACTGAGGTGAGAGTCTCAAATATGGGAGGAAGAAGGCCAGTCTAAAGTATGGGTGGGTGGGGAGGGGCATTGCACAAGGTGTATTTTAAAATAGACATTGTGAAGGCATGGCAAATTTCAATTTTGTTCTTAATCCAGTAGAGATGTGCATAATGCTAGAACAGCATGCACTTGGAATCACATGACTTTGATTCCCATTCTGGTTTTGCCACCTTTGTAGTTGTGTCAACTTGGACAAGTTCTTTTACTTCTCTTACTTATTTCCATGTCTTTTAGATGGGGCTATAAAGGTTGATAAAATAACTAAATGAGGTAAGAGTTGCAAAATAGCACAGAACCTAGGGCATTATTTTACTTAATATATATCTTTCACTTAAAAGCATAAAATTTAAAGTAGGCGAGTAACTTGACCTTTACATTTAAAAAGAAAATTCAACTAGTACGTAGGAAATACATGTAAGAGGACAAGAACTGTGTCTGAATTGCCTACTCAAAATCTTTTCAGAATAGCAGTTCTCAAACTTTTTGCACTTAGTACCCTATATACATCTTACATCTTAGGGTAAAAAATAATTTATCTAATGATGGGTAGCAAATATTAAAAAAAAAATATTGAGGACTCCAAAGCTGCCTGTATCTATTGGTAACTACTATATTAAAAATTAAAATTTAGAAATGTTTTAAAATATTTATTCATTTAAAATACCCAGTTTATAGTAGCATAGATCATTTTTATTTAAAATAATTATTTTCTAAAACAAGAAATTGTGAGAAGAGTGACGTTGATTTACCTTTTTGCTAATCTCTTTAGTGTCTGGATAATAGAAGACAGCTGAATTCTTATATCTGCTCTTGTATTCAATCTGTTGTTATATTATACAGCATGTAGCCTCTGGAAAACTCCAGTGTATACTCGTAAAAGAATGTAAGTGGAAAAGATAGCTAATGTCATAGCATTGTTACAAAAATAGTTTCGACCTCCTGAACCCTTTGAGGTCAAAACTCTAGACTTCAAGATAACCCAGAATGTCCAAAACTAAAGTCGGTCAACTCCCCTGAAAACTGTTTTCAGCTAGTATTTCTGAACTTAATAAAGTTTAGGCAGCCTATCAACAAACTGCCAGGCTATCTTTGGGTCTTCTTATTCCCATGTCCATTTAATTGCAAAGCTTGTAGATTCTGTTTCTTACATATTTGGACAGTCTCTTCATTTCTTTATTTTTGGCCACCTCTATTTCTCTATCAGTGAACTTGAGTCCAACTTGACATTTTCCATCCCTTTTTTGATAAAATCAAATTAAAGTATTGTTTTTATAAAGTAGAATTTTTGATAGTATCTACTGGAAATATTTGAAGTACTCATTAGATACTATCTCATCAGTTCTCACAAGGTGTATTAAAATGGAAACACTTTTTGACACCTACTTTATCTTGAGGAAATTCCGAGACCAGATTGTCTTCTCTGAATATGGACTATATGATTAGGTAATATCCACCATAGAAATAAATTTTAATGATTCTTAAAATTCTCTTTCCAACTACATTTTTACTAAGAGGATAAAAACCATTAAACATACTAAAAATATTACCAGTACCATGAACTTTTTGAGAGAGAAATGCATAATTGAACTCTTTTAACTTTAGGCCTTCCCCCATGAATTCATCCAGTATATTTAATAATGCTGAAAAGGCTTTTCCACTCTTCTGAAATTTTTTTGTAAATCTTTTTGGAGCCAGAAGAGGGCAGAATCTTATTTCTTACGTGGTAAGAAAGAGATAAAAGCACAACTAGGAAGACATAAGTGAAAAAGTTTCTGAGTTACTCTATTTCTGGTTATATCTGATTGAGAAAATTTTTCCGATTGCCTGTTCTTTTCAAGGTGATACATATATTCCCATTTTCAGTGAAAGTTTCTAAAACTAAGTTAACATTAAGATACAGTTTTACTAAATACAGTTCTTGATTCCTTTTGTGATATGAGAAGTGAATAATAGTTTGATTTTTCTTGTACCTAGAAATTATTCTTTACATAATTTGGAAATAATTGGAACTTTAATAATAGATATGGAAAGTGCATCACTTAGGAATACAGAGGTTGAAAAGAGAAAGCATATAGAAAAAATGTAGAGATTTTTAATCAAGCTAAAATTTATGTAGTATATTTAAGAATATTTGGTGTCATCATATACCCACTCTTAGGGTAAATGAGAAAGATAAAAGAGTGAATGTTAATATCCTTTTGCGACTTCACTTTTAAATATTTGTTTGTAATTAGATGACTAAAAGCAGTAAATGACCATGAGTGATCAAATTACAAAAGAATGTGTTAGAAACTCTCTGCAATTCAGAAAAGAGAAACTATTTGATGTTCTGTATCTAGTAGTTTTAAGACAACCTCATGTAGAGGTAGAAATTTGAGCCGTGCCTTAAGATTACGCAAGCAGAGAAGGAAAAGACAATTGGTAGGCTCAGGATGGATCTTGGATGAGGCAAGTGCAGGGTTTAAGGGACACAAACTTTGTTGGAGTATAGGGTTTGAAGGAATACTAAGAAAGAACGTTAGTTATGGAAACTATATTTTGATGTGCCTTGAATGCTAGGCAGAAAAATATGTTTTTAATACCATAGACAAATAATGATAATAGTAGTTTTTTTAAAAAAAAATAGTGAGTTGATTGTATAGTGCTTTGCAGAATTTGTAGACAGATTTGAAGCTGGAAGATAAATCTTTTTCTTTTAATCAAGATGAGTTGAGACAAGTATGGGTTAAGGAAGTGGCAGTAGGAATATCCAAGAATAAAATTTGAAAATATTTCAAGGGAGAAATCTGTAATTCCTTATGACTAGTTGGACTTGGGAATAGGAGATTAGAGACGAAGAATGCCATACCTCTAGTAGAGAACTATAATTGTGGAAATATGAGTAGAAAAAAGGAAATTTGAACCAGTGAATGTTAGTCTATACATTTGATCTTCAGTAGTGTCTGAGTTGACTCTAGATGCAGAGCCAAATTTTCCTTTCAGGAGAATATTACTTTGGTCTTGGACCAAGGAAACCTTAGATAAAAATATAAGAGAAAAGCCATCCAGAAGTTTCAGATCTGCTTACAATAAGGGTTCTTAATTCAAGGTCTTTGAATGCTCTGAAATTATATCAAAAATTTGGTTATGGGCATTTTTCTATAGATTAAAGCCATATATTTAGAATTCATGGAGGCATCTTTAAAGCAAAGCAAAACTTAGGAATTACTGATTTGGTGATTGTAATGAATTAGATTCGTGCCTCAGATTTGCTAGTTACAGGTTTTTTATTTAAGAATAAAATAGTTATATGTACAACTATATATGTGTTTTAAGTTAGGGTGAATAACTATGCAAATGTGAATTTTTAGTATTTGTGGCAAAACTGATAGAACCTACCCAAATTTTTCTGATGGAAAGGACTTCATTGTTAGGCCCATCCAGGCTACTAAATATTGTCTAAGACTCATGGTCTTGATCTTTTATTATTGAATACTATTCTTTCATCCCACAGCTATTAAAAGAATTTTTTCTGTTCTTCTGAGATATAGTCTGTTGTTAAATTACCAAGTAATATGTATAAATCTTTGGGGCATAAGTGGAAGAGATTATCTTTGATAATCTTAGCAATATTATTCAACTTAAGATGCTTGAGTCTAGTTGTGAAATGTCAACATATCTAAATCCAAGCACTAGGGATTTGTAAAGCAGAAAAGACCTTGACTTCATGTAGTCATATATTACTGCAGAGAAATGTTCTGGTCTTTTTGTGAAGGGAATTTGGCAGTCTGCTTTTTCTTTCATTTTATTTTCACATGAGTTTTCTGAAGTTGGAATTTTTATAGTGTCTTCATTTTTGTTTTCTTGTAAAACTTTAGGAGTTGTATTGTATGGGAAAAACTAGACTTGAAGTAAAAAAAATTTGACCAGTTCAGAGGAACAGTGTTTTTCTGTAATTCAAGCAGATTATTACATTATCACTTAATAGTAAAACTAACTGTTGGCTATGTGAATTTGTTTGATACTTGGTTTGAAACACTGAGTGAGTACATTCCAAAACATAGCCAAGTTGGCTTTAGTTCATGCACAACAGATTGCCTGCTGCAAGTATAAATAACCATATTTTTACATTGAATCACTGTAGTGTTTTTCTTTATATATTTGAGGAAAAATAGAAAATAAAAGTTACATGTATATCACTAAGGAACATTTTTCTTACTCTTGGGTTTAACATTCTTAAAATATTTTTGACTTTGTATTCTTTCTTAATAAACTGCTTTGTGATGAAATATTTCACTGTTTCCAGTGTTCATGGTTTTGCCAAAATGTAAAAATGTCTCTACTAGTTCTCTTCATTATAAAACCAAATTCCACATGATAGGCCTCCAAAAGGAAAATTTGGTTTCTAATATTTAGAATGCTCTCTAAATTGGAATGTCAACAGTTACAATGAATGGCTTTTTATAAAAAAAGAGAATGCATTTTTCACTCAATGTAATATACATGTTTAAATACATTGATAGTAACCGTCTGGAGGTTAAGACTAATTTAGTTCTTTTTAGTATAGGCTGTACAGCAGTAAAAGTAAGACTATATTTTAAACAAGAAAATGTTCGTGTGCCATAATATTTATAGTAAATTATGTAACAGTTTTAGATGATGTCGTATGTTACACTATATAAACTCTTTTCTTAAGCCAGACTCTTTGTATATATTATCTTTCAGTGATTGTACACAGTGGTATAGTGTTTCACTTGATATGATTTTAATCACTGTTAGGTTGAACTTGAAAGAAAGTTGGAATCTGCAACCAAGTCTAAACTGCATTACAAGCAGCAGTGGGGACGAGCTTTGAAAGAACTTGCCAGACTTAAACAGGTATGTAGTTTATAGCTTATTCTTTTTAAGTCTTTGTCCCTTGTTTCTTTACAAGTTTGCATGTTTGGCAACATCTTTTATGTTCAGATGTCTGAATTTGAATATCCAGTACTATTTTTTTTTTTGAGATTAGGGGCTTTTTATTTTCAGTTGTTATATGTAAGATCTTTCCTTCCTTCTGAAAACTGATTTTTTCCCCCCAGAGACAGATTTATTTAGGGAAGCAGAGGCATACTTCAAGGGAGAATTTGGGCTTTCTCAAGAGTGAGAAGCTTTTAGGGTGAAGCAGGGAATTGCTTGAATTGAATCAGGGTCATCTCCAGAGGGAGAAAAAGCCTATAAACTGAAACTTCTAAATCTATTTAATTTTAATTGCTAACTATCCTTGTCTTCAGAAGAAATAGGGAATAATTTATTTTACTTATATTTCTTTTATATTTCTTTTCACTGGGAACACTCTTGGTAAGGGACAACTTAAGGATAACTTAATTTAAATATTTTCACAAATATACAAAATATTAAAAATATTATTCCTAGGAAGATATAGTACTTTGGATGACAAATGGAATTATAGGAAACCTTTGCTAATTTTAAGGGTTTAAAACCTTAATAATAGTTTCCTGAATTATTCTTACATATCTTTTCTTCTTGTACTAGACAACAGATACTATTAGCTTCATGAGAAAGTAATCTTAATTTTGAGCATAGATTCTTCAAATGATTTAAGATCAAAGAAAATATGAGCAATATATTATTTTTAATCACTGCTTAACCTAAAACTTTAAAGGATCAATAATGATTAATTTACTTTAAATTTGCTTTTCTTTAATGTCAGCAATATTCTGATGGAAATTTGGTATATAATATTTATTAGGCTTGTATTTTTCTTAATATGTCTCCATTACCATCAAATATTATTTATCCTTGTAGTATTACCTTAATGTTTGTTGACTTCACAGAGTACCATCAGACTGCATTATCCCAGTGCTGAAAAAGTTTCAGATTTTGGAACATTTTGAACTTTGGTTTTTCAGACTTAGAGGTGTTTCACGTATTATTTTAATGTTGACAGGACTAAGAATAGGCATTATGTGTAGTATTGAGGACCTTCTATATTCAAGGCAACTGTGCTAGGTATAAAAATATAAGTAAGACATAGGCCTTTCCCTTAGGGACCTTGGAATTTAGTATTAAGGAAAAAACAATTATAAATATAACTTTCACTGCCCAGCAGTAAAATCCTTGGGAAAAATCTTAAGAGTACTCAGAAAGGGAAAGTTCATTTATTTAATAGGACTTAGGAAAGGTGGTGTATGTAGATAAGGAGATATTTGAGATGGATCTGTACAGATGAGTAGATAGGATTTAAATAGAGGAGTTTGGTGTGACTTAGGAAAGTAGTGGGGGAATTATAACTATAATGAATAGAACTATTTTAGCCAAGAAGCCTGAAGGGGGAAGCAATGCCTATTCTTGTAAAACAGGAAGGGCCCATTTTAGAAGTCATTTCAGGTAATAAGACTTTAAACGTAAGTGATAACAGTAGGAATGCAAGAAGAAGATTGTTGCCAAAGATGATGCCAAGGGTTGAAGCTGTAGTGTCTACAGAGAGTTTCCAGTTTTTTGGGGTGGGGGGGTGGGTTAAGATGCTAATTAAAGTGTGGGAAGGAGATAAGATTTGCAGATGTGGACCTTCTAATTTTTAGAGAAAAATTCTGTTAGCAATAAGAAATTTGCATCTGTTGTTGGGAGTATGATTGGGCTTAAGAGATGGAGTTCTTTTCAGACGGGATATTTGAAACTGTATTGGATAGACCCTGGAATTCTTTTGTGGAAGATGGAAAGCTATTGAAGAATATAGCAACTAGAGAAAGTGAAGATAATTATAATGATGCTGGTAGTGCATTTAGTAATTATTGAGGGCTGTGTGCCCTGTGCTAAATTTAATCTTAACAAAGGTCCTTATATAGCATGTAATAGCATTCTGATTTTATAGATAAAGAAACAGACTTGAAGTTGCATATGATCACACAGCTACCAAGTGACAGCTAGAATTGAAGTCATTGACTAGAATCCAGACCCATTCGCATTTATAATATTATGATCTTGGTCCATAGGAGCCACAGAAGACAGATTTCTGACAGGAGTATTAAAGCAGAAGTAGTCACGAGTTGGCGTATTCTATCAAGGAAAATGACATCATTGACTGTTAGACCAGCTCCAGTAGTGAGAACTGAAGTGACTTTAAGGGAAATGCTAGTATGATGTCATGATGCCATGGTCACATCTAATTCAATCAGGAGGAGTCCTTTTTGGAACTGGAAGCAAGGAAATGTATGGCGAGAATAGCTGTGAAAGTTAACAGGATACAAATTTTATAGAAGAGCCATAAAGCTATTATGTAGTAGTCTTGCTATTAGTCTGTGGTAACGTAAGTGATGATAGCTTTTGAATATTGATGAACAAAACGAATGTTAGAGGGCTTTGTCCCAGAGAATCTATTCAAATAAATGATAAGACATTTTTTTATATATGGATAACCAGGTTACAGTGATAGTGGTAGAAAAGTGGGATAGGATAAAGTTTGAATAATAACAGTAGTTTGGATGGTAGTTTTGATAGTTCTATAGAAAACTTTACAAAGAAGGAAAAACCAGGTAGAGTGTAAATGTGAAACAAGTAGGAGTGTCAGTAGGTGAACATCCTAAGGTTTGGATATAGAGGGATGAGAATTTATTGAGTCTGAAGAACATATATAGGTAGTTCCTTTGTTCATTTCATTCTTTCATTCACCAAGTGCTTATTAAGAGCCTTATGTGGACCTTGCGCAGTGTTTGATGTTATGGATATAGCAGTTGTCTCCCATGTGCAACTTAAAGTTCAGCTGGAAGGATTGATATTTAACAATATAGCAGGGTGGTAAAAATGCAAATAATTTTAGCATGTATTATAAAAACAAGGAAACAAGTTAATTATCACTGCATTTGCCACTCAAAGCTAAAGGAAAAACATCTCGAGAAAATGTTTGAAATAATACTATTACATAGGAAATAATTTCAAGTTTTAAAATAGAGTAGAATAGAGAAAATGCAGAAGATGGTGTCTGCCATTGAAGAAGTTGATTAATGAATAAGTGACTATTACAAGAACAATTAATTATAAGGCTTTAAAATAGGCTGAAAAGATGAAACAGTATTCACCATTAAGGCATTTCCTTTGGAGAAATGAATGATTATTAGTATGTATTGAAGCAATTTCATTCATAATCTGACATTTCTTATTCAGAAATATCCATGCAAGAACTTTTTACTTTGATTTTTAAGTCTTGTTCACATGTGCATATTATAGATCACATAAGTTTTTCACCCATCACTGAGGTGGTTTTAAAAATATTAATGTTTGAGTAGAATCATGAAATTCATAGCTCTTTGTTCATTTTACATTGGGATATTGAGGTGGTCTCTTAAAAGGAAATTTAGTATGAAAGTCTCCTACCTGAGAACTCCTTTCTTTTCTTTTTTCTTTTTTTCTAAGGGAGAGAAGGAGAGTTAATTTAAAAAAAATTTTTTTTATCCGTGTTTTTTTTTTCTCTCTACTTCGTTGTGTATGTGGTACTGGGGATCAAACCCAGGTCCTTGCGCATGCCAGGCAAATGCTCTACCACTGAGCCACTTCTCCAGCCCCCTTAAGAACTCCTTTCTGACGTATGCATCCCCGTACATTTTGATGTGTTCTGGATCTTTCCATTTAGTCCAATTTCATTTCTTCCTTTTTCCTATGCATTTCTCCCCTCTAGATCAAAAAATCATTGGTGCACTAATTTTAGCTGTTTGTTCCTCAAGAGAGGATGTTACAAGAATTCAGATGACCTCTTTCTCTTCAGTTGCTATAAATGTATTAAGGAAAGAAAACAGTGTTAAATTAGTGGTTTTCCAAAACTTACACCTGTACTCCATGGAAGAAAATAAAAGTAACAGTTTCAGTCTTTGAGTGTAGTATTCTTGATTGGATTGTAGTAGTCTTCATTGTATATCAGTTTTATTCTTAATACCACGAACTTTTTGCTTTAGAAACATTGTTGTAAACAAAATTTGAGGTCCCTAGAAATTATTGATGTTCTGCAGGCTACATTGAGGTTCATCAGTTTAAGAAGAAAAGTAATAGATCTTGGGATCTCCATAGTGAATTGTCTTCTGCCTCTGTTTTTGGAAAATTAAAATTAATAGCTTCAAATTGGCACATTTCATATGTGTGAAGGTTACTTCAAAAATTTTCCCTAAAACTTTTTTTAATTAAAAGCACATTTACTGTGTTTGAATATAAAATTGGAATTGTCTATCTGCTTTTGTTCTTGGAATTGTTTGTGCAACTTCTTGTTTAAATTGGATTAGTACCATGTTAATTTTACATTGCCTCTGGTGAACAGCCACAGGGCTATAATCTCTGCCAGTAATTTGTCACATCAAAACCCTGTGGAGAGCCATACAAAACATTTGTGTAGTACGGATTAGACGGTGAAAGCCATATCTTACATTGTTAATAAATGTTAATGACAAAACCCAGCTGGTAAAGCTTGGAAATAAGATCTAATTTTTGGTACCCATTGCCAAAAGAATGTTTAAGCAGATATTTCCATTACTCAAAGGTGACCTAGTATAGTCAGTTTGTGAATTAAAAAATCATAACCTTCTAATTATTTAGGGAAAAAAAAACTTTCCTTCTGAATCACAACCATAAAAGTCTGTGTTTCCAAGTCATATGCTTTGCGAAGCTTTTCTTTGGTAAATGGGACAATAGCTGTAAACTATATGTAAGTATAATATAAAATAAGTCCTGATTTAGAAAACAAGGAAATGATACTCTTACATTCTGGGTTTTGTATCTTGGGACAGAGTTAAAAGTTCAACTTGTTAGACATATGGAGGGCAAAATAGTTTTCTTTTTTTGTAAAAATGTACTTAGAAATATTTTAAAATCAAACAAATACTTAAGTTGATCTATAAACACTGTAGTTGTCTGCTTTAATCCTTATGTTCTAAATAATTTCATATTAACTTAAAAAATTTCTTGATACCTTAATATATAGTTTTGTAAGCAGAATAAAAGCTACTACTTTTTAAAAAATTAATGAATCATTATAAAATATGAATTTGTGATTGCAGAAAATTTTGTTTTTATTATGTCAGATATATTAAAAGTAGGTATGTTTGATTCCAGTACAGGAAACAGAACTAAGATTTTGGGTAGGATTTGGGTCCCTTACCATATTTGTACACAGTAGATCTGTTTAAAACTAAGCTGATATATTTAGTTAAAACAACACAGACTTCATCGACTGACATCAGCACTATCTTGTCCAGCCTCTTGCTTATCCACTCAGAGTAATTAATTTGATTAATTTATAAGTAATTTAGCCTAGGATAGGATGTAAATCTTTGTTTAAGAAAACAGTTGGAGGTCCAAGTCTTGGTTAAAAACTGTGTCTTGAAACCATCCAGGCCCTCCTACTGACTTGTCAGCTCTGGGTTATTTTCAGAAAACTTTACTTGAGTTCCTTAGTTTAGTTGTAAGTTTTTTCCCACAGACTTACATGGTATGTGTGAGTGGGAGAGTAAGTAGTGGCCACTTTTTAGCCACTGTTTAGTCTAGTGTATGTGTGTTTACATCTACTCTCTGGATTTATAGGCAGCCAAGGCAAAATAAAGATTATACTCACTTGATTGAGGAGCCTTTAACCTAGAGCACCTGGCAGTGGAGAGGGTTTCTTTCACTAACCTCTAATTTTTGCATTGCGTAATTATTAAAACCGTATACCTGGTTAAAAATTCAGGGCATTTAAAGGTTCTTTTTTGTGTATTTTAGAATGAAAATATTTCAAGTTTTTAAAAAGTTTTACAAAGTAACTAAATCTAAATAACTGACTTTTATGCTTTTGCTGTTTATAATTCTACTTTTGCTCATTATTTTAAAAAGTGCAATTTTTGCAGCACCATATAAGATAGAAATGTGTTAGAGAAGTGGAATTTTTTAATCATATAGAAATTATGGAACTCAATTTCAAGTGTAATTAAGCATTCAATTTATGAATTAACAAGTTGGGTGTGGTGGCATATGCCTGTAATCCCAGCAACTTAGGAGGCTAAAACAGGAGGATTGCAAGTTCAAAGCCAGCCTCAGCAACTTAGCAAGACCTTGCCTCAAAGTAAAATATAAATATAAAAATGGCTGGGGATATGGCTCAGTGGTTAAGCACCCCATGGTTCAATCCTTGGTACCACACCCCCCAAAAAATATGAATTAACAGTAAATTACACATAGAAACAAGGCTATGAAAACTGAGAAATAAGTCCATAAAGTTCAGTTCAGTTTCTAAATTGAAACAGATGGAAAATGTACAGTAAAGAGCATAAAAAATATTTTAAAAAGGTAAGACTACCTTCAATATAATCAGAGGCCCCTCAGGGGGAAACATATGAGGAGAAAGCAATATCTGAAGAGACTGGCTAAGAATTTTCCAAAAGTAAGAAGAGATATCAATTCATATATTCAGTCATGTCTCTGAAGTCCAAAGGATAAATACAAAATAAATCATGCTCTAGATGCATTGTAGTTGTTAATGGTTTAGATATGAGGTGTCCCCTGCAAAAACACATATGTAAAATAATACAAGAATACATAGAGGTGAAATGATTAGATCATAAGAGCTGCAACCTAATCAGTGGATTGATCTACTTAGATGGATTAACTGGGTCGTAACTAGGCAGAACTAGTGTGTGGCTGAAGGAAGTGGGTCATTGGGAGCATGCCTCTGGGTCTTATATTTCAGCACTGATGAATAGAGTGCAAGTCTGCTTCCTGGTTGTCATGTGAGTTGCTTTCACTCTGTGATACCTTCCACTGTGATATTCTGCCTCAGTTAAGGCCCACAGTGATGGAGTTGGCCAATCATGAACTGAACCTCCAAACCCATGAGCCAGAATAAACTTTTATTCCTCTACATCATTCTTGTCAGGTCTTTTGGTCCCAACAATGTAAAGCTGAATGCAAAACGATAGTAAGATTGAAAAAAGTAAAAAAAAAAAAAATTTAAAAACTATCAGGTGCTGGTTGGATAGGGAGAGGAAGGATAAGACTGACAGATGGCTTTTAACATCCCCAAAGTACTGAAACAGTCTCCAACCTGAAGTTCTTCATAATTAAAGTGACCTAACACTCTTCTGACTTAAAAAACTTGGAGAATTTCTAACAGCAAACCTACAGTAAGTGAACGGTAGAGGTGTTTTTCAGGCCAAAGGAGAATGATCCTAAATGAATATTCTGAAACTCAGGAGAATAAAGAGCAATAGAAATGAAGTATCAGGCTAAATGTAAATAGATGTTGATTGTAGAAAAACAAAATACTTCTTGAGTTTAAAATATGCATAGAATAATTCATGACCGAAAAGTTCAAGAATATGAAAGAACACGTGTGGAGTACGTTTCATTTTCTGTGAAATTGTAAAAATCCAAATTTATATTAGGCATTGTTAACTGAGGAATGTATATTTATTATTTGCAGATAACACTGAGGTACAGATGATCCTCAATGGGTAAATCCATCATAAGTGGAAAATATTGTGGGTCAAAAATGTATTTAATACACAGCAGGCTGAACATGTTAACTTAGCTACATGATGCACTGTAGACTATGAGGTTATTTACATGAACCTATATTGTTATGATCATGAGACTGACAGAACCACTGCTTGCTGCTGCTTTCCAGCATCAAAGTATTATACTCAGAGTATGGTTTCTGTGTACCACTTTCACACCATTGTAAAGCCAAAGTCAGGGATTGTTTGTACTGTTTGTACTTAGAAAACCAAAAAGTATCTACAGATGCCCTATTAAAATAATTGAATTTAACAAGTTTTCTGGAAACAAAGTCAATATGTAAAAGTCAACTTTATTTCTTCACTAAGGACAATTGGAAAATTAAATTTCAAAAAAACTGCTATTTAGGGGCTGGAGCGATGGCTCAGCAGTTACGGCGCTTGCCTGGCATGCGCAAGTATGTGGGTTCAAACCCCAGCACCCACATACACAACTAGTGTTGGAGAAATGGAAGTCATATGAAAAACTCAATAAAAATTGCTTCTGTCTTTCTCTCTCTCACTGTCCCCTCTTTCTTAAAAAAAAAAAAAGCTGCTATTTGACTAGTATCTAAAGTCAAATGCATAGGGGTGCACTCAAAGAAATATGTTACTTAGCATATAGAGAACCATAAAGTATTTAAAGAATTATCAAACAGAAGTAAAGAACACCTAAATAATCAGAGCAGTAGACCATGTTCAGTGGTAACTTCAAGACTGCGATAGGCAAAAAAGTTCTATGACAAAGAGCACCAGTCAGAAAAGCGAATATATGAAAATATTGGATTATCTTAAAATTAAGGATGTTTAATAAAAAATACCATACAAAGAATAGAAAGGTGAGACAAAGACTAATGGAAAATAGTTTCACTTTATGTTACTGACACAGATGTTATGTTATTGATATTTATCCAGCATATAAATATCAATAAGAAATAGCATATAAATATCAATAAGAAAAGATGGACAACCAGCAAGGTACAATGGTGCAAACCTATAATCCCAGCTATGCAGGAGGCGGAGACAGGAAGGGATCACAAGTTCAAGGCCAGCCTAGGCAACTTAGGGAGACCTGTCTCAAAATTTTTAAAAATGGGGTTCTGGGAATATAGCCCAGTGGTAGGAGCACTTGCCTAGAATGCACAAGGTTCTCGGTTCAATCTGTAGTACTTCAGAAAAGAAAAGAAAACCAAATAAACAACTAAATAGGGAAAATTGCCAGACATTTGAATGGAAACTTTAGGAACAAAGATATCCAAATGCCAATAAAATTACTAAAATGTGTTCAATGTCATTGTTTTGTTTTGTTTTTTTTTTTTTAAGAGAGAGGGACAGTGAGAGAGAGAAAGAGAATCAATTTTACTTAGTTTTTCAAATGGCTTTTGTTGCTCTGACACTTTGTTGTGTATGTGGTGCTAGGGGTCGAACCTGCATCCTTGCTCATGCCAGGTACACCATAACTGCTGAGCCACTGCTCCAGCCCTTCTCATTGGTTTTCAAAAAATGTAAAATAAAATCTCAGCTACTACTATATAACCTGTCAATGGTTAAGATGGAAAAAAAAATTGACATTACCAAGTGTTGGCAAAAGTAGGGAGCACTAGAAAACTCACAGTGAATATTAATTAGTATGACAGCATTGGAGACTATTTAGCAACGTACACTAATGCTGAACTTCTCATGCCTTCTGTCCCAGAAGTTTGAATCCTAAGTATGTATCCAATCTGAAATTCATACAAAATTTGTACCAAAAGAAAAATATAGTAATCTTCATCTTCACATTAGTATGATGTATAATTCAAAACTGGAAATTGCCCAAATATCCTTTAGCAGTCCTTTGTTATAATTCAGTAAATAAAATTTTTAAAAAAATGTGTGACCCATTCCTATTGACTTAACCCTCCCTGAGGTTCTAAAGAAGGAAAGGCACTTATCTCTAAAGTGAATAAATTGTATAATCATTCAACGGATTGCTACATAATACTGTGAATGATCAACTATACAGAACAACACAAATGAATTTTTTTTTTTAAAAGAGAGTGGGACAGTGAGAGAGAGAAAAAGTTAGTTTTATTCAGTTTTTCATCTGGCTTTCATTGCTCTGACACTTTGTTGTGTACATGGTGCTAAGTTGAAACCACGTCCTCGCGCATGCCAGGCAAGCACCATAACCGCCGAGCCACCGCTCCAGCCCCCAAATGAATCTTAAAAACAATGTAAAGTGAAAGAAGGCAAAACCAAAGTAATGTATACTATATAATTCAATATAAAGCTTAAAGCAGGCAAAACTTAATTATGATGTTAGAATTAGGATAATTATTTTTGGGAAAGGGTGAGTGATTAGTGATGGGAAAGAACACAGAGGGACTTTTGGAGTTCTGATCTCTTCATTTGGATAGTGACTGTGAATGGCTCACTTTGTGAGAAATTAGCAAAACATACACGTGTGTTCTGGCAGTCCTTTGTTATAATTCAGTAAATAAAATTTTTAAAAAAATGTATGACCCATTCCTATTGACTTAACCCTCCCTGAGGTTCTAAAGAAGGAAAAGCACTTATCTCTAAATATGTAGAAAGATTCATGAGCTAACTATGTAAGATTATAGGGTCTTTTATTGCAGCACTGTTTGTAGTACTGAAAGTTTGTATGGGAAGACTGGTAAATAAGTCATGGATTATTCATTCTGTGAATTTTACACATTTATTTTTAAAAGATTTTACCTATTCTTCTGGAAGAATCATTAAATTTTTGAAAATATATATAAGGTATATTGTTTCATTCCATTTTTGTTTAAAAAAGAAAAAGTATATGTATATGAATGTGTATGAGCCTGAAGTAAAGGGTAGGAACCTATATTAACTGAGATGGGACTGGAATAATGATCAGAGACAATTATTAAATTTTGTGGTTACATCTTTGTATAATTAACCATGTCTTAGATGCTGCTCTTACCACTGCTTCTCATGGCGATTTGTTGTGCTGGTGTCAGCCACTTTCTTGCCTTCAACTTCTGTTTATCCTATGATATTTGGCTGTCCTCATTCACCAATTGGACAGTGAAAGATTATGATAGCAAAAAGAAAAAACTAAGAGTATTTACAGAGAACTTGAACATAGGTTGTGTCTGATTCAGAGTTGGCAGTGCATGATTGCATCATGGTTATTCTCAAATAGTTTTATAATCACAAGTCAGTCATGAAATATATATATTGCTGATATTAAGTATCTGGCTTCTTTCTTTGTTTCTTTCAAGAGAGAACAAGAAAGTCAAATGGCTCGTCTCAAAAAACAACAAGAGGAGTTGGAGCAAATGCGACTGCGGTACCTTGCTGCTGAGGAAAAAGATACAGTAAAAACTGAACAGCAAGAATTGTTGGATATAAGAAATGAATTGAACAGGTATACTAATTAAAAGATTCTTTTTTCCTTACAAAAACAAAAGTTCATGTGGTCAGGGAAGGAACAACTTTAAATTTCTCAAGAATAAAGTAGATCCTATATAAAGTATAGTAAGATATTGGTAAGATTAAAATTTTGTATGGTCTTCAAATTTGATAGGCAAAAACAGTATATTTAAGTCACTCACCCAATGCTTGTTAGCACATGACATTTCTTTGGTTTCAGTGCTGTGTATGACATCAAAATTTTGGAAGTCACGGATCATGTTATGATTCACAAATGTTTAACATCTTCCACATTTCTAATATTGTAGACATCAAATACATATTTGTTGAATAAAAGAGAATAGTGGTATAAATGAGCCTAATAAGTTTGCTCAGTTTACCTTTTGAAACTGATATTTATTCATTTATCTTCTAAATACAGCCCTGAACTCACTAACATAGTGACTTTTTTTTTTCATGCATGAAAATGTTATGGGATACTTTTATCAAATGTCTGTGTGTATAACCATGTCTACCAGAATTCTTATGTTGAAGCCCTAACCTCCAATGTGATGATACTTGGAGATGTGGCTCTCATAATAGGATTAATGCTTATAAGAAGAGACACCAGAAATCATCTTAATCTTTCTTTCCACCTACTATGTGAGGATAGAGAAGTATGTGAGAAAATTTGTTTTTTAAGCTACTCAATCTATAGTATTTTATTTTGGCAGTCCAAGCTAACTAAGCCATACTGTAACATAATTGCACTAGTGTCTTGATAGATTAAGCTACAAAGCAGTCCCCTAAATTATCCTCCAGAAAATACTGTGCAGCTATATAGAAAAGGAAAGTTTAATTTATAAAATAGGAATAGTAAGAGATTAATAATAACTAATTATAGAATAATTATAGCAGTATACCATAATGAAAGATACATGAATGTGGTCTCACTCTTTCAAAGTATCTTATTGTACTGTACTCAACCTTGAGATGATGTGAGGGGGACAGCATAAGAATTATGGTAGAGTTAGGCTTATGTGTAAGAGTTTCTAGAACATAGGCACTGGGATACCATGACAGTGGATCTGACAACCCAGAAGGGATACTAACAGGCAGGTAGTAAATAAAACTGGTCTAATAATTCATGTCCCAGGCAAGATGGACTTGACAGACTGAGCTTTCATCATGATACTCAGAATAGCAGGCAGTTAAAAACTTATGGATTACTTATTTCTGGGATCTTCCGTTTAATATTTTTGGACCACGGTGGACTGTGGGTATCTGACACTACAGAATATAAAACTGTAGATAACAGGAGGTACTGCTGTAATTTGTTTTTGCCCTTAATTACTTCATTTTTTAAACATGAAACACCTTTAAAATTGTGTTTTAAAGTAGTATCGCCTTCATCTTAAGATGAAGAGAATCACGGTATAGCACAGTAGTTAAACATACTGTCTCTGGAATAAGATTTGAACTCTGACTCTGATTTACTACCTGCATGACCTTAAAAAGGTATTTATATCTTTCTGTTTAATTTCTTCACCTTTAAAGGGGGATTATAAAATCCTCAAAGTGTTGTCTTAAAGATTTAAAAAGTGAGACAGGCATAATGTAAGGCACTTAAAACAGAACCTGACACAGTAAGGGCTCAGTAAATAAGAGCTATTGTGTTACTAATATTAGTAATATAATTCTAAATTTGAATTTCTTATACTTTAAAACTCCTTTTAGTCAATGTTAGGAATAATCCTTTTTGTCAATATTAGGAATAATTATGTGGTATAGTCACATAAAAATAAGTTTTACAGTGTTAGTGCTATAATGGAAATACAGAGCTAAATAGATTCGATATAATTAATTCATGGGGAAAATTGTGTGATGGTCTTGGTGTAGATTTGTCAACAAATATTTATTTGGTGTCTACAGTTTTGTATACTTGGAAGATGCTATACCTTAATGAATTACAACATGATCCTTGCTTTCCAAAGTTTTACTGTCATACATAATGTGGAAACCAAAAACCTTCTGTGTGCTAAGCACAATTTTAGTGGCTTACATAAAGACAGTTATTTTTGTCTGTCAAGTTTGAAGATCATATATATATTTATATTTGTTACTGGGGATTGAATCCAGAGACTCTACCACTGAGCCACATCTCTAGCTGCCTTCCCCAGCACATACCTTTTTCACTAATTTGCTGACGCTGGCCTCGAACATGAGATCCTCCTATCTTACCCTTCCAAGTTGCTCAGTTACAAGCATGTGCTACCATGCCCAGCAGATCATAACAAATTGAATTTTATCAATGCGTTCATAAATTAGGATTCAATGAAACTAATAAGATTAAATAGAGACTAGAGTCTTTTTTGTATACATTCAAAGAAAAATCACTTAAATGATAGGCAAGACAATAAAACAGTTCCAATGAGAAAAACATCATCATCATTATTATTATTATTCCACTAATAATAGTGTGACTTGGCTGCCAAAGGTTCAGTGCAGTTAGGGACAGTACCAAAGTGTTTAGTATTCAGCACTTTTAGCTTGTTCTTCCAATAGAGAAATCAGCTACTTAGAAATCTTCCAGTGGAATGTGGCCAGGGCAGTAAGCAGCTACATATAATGTCATCCAATTGGTTAGGAGAGTGAGGGGTATTTGACATGGAAAAGAGAACTCTTGGGCAAATACCTTGAGGGCTACTATATTAAAAAGAAGTAAGTAGGACTTTCGTCTTGGGCAGAAAAAAGTATAACGGGAGAATGCTGAGTTCAGTACAAGGAACTTTCTAACAGAGCAGTTCTACAAAGCAGAAGGTTCCTAGTGGCAGGAAGTATTTGAGTGGAATCCAGACATAGCACATTTGTCAGAAATGTTATCCAAGTTTCCTCGGATAATTTTAATGGTTTCTTCAGCTACTAGTTTCTAAAGTTCTGGTTTGATCATGACTGATGATTTATGGTTTTTGCATTTTAGTGAATATTTGATAGGGATAAGCTATCAGTTCTGCAAAAATTGCATTTGTCATTCATGCATAAATAGATGATACAAAAAGGGAAGCGGTTAAACTTTGGTACAATTTGGCAACCTGTGTCATCAGTTTATCTAGAGAAGCCCTTCTTCCAAGGTGGCTATAAGAATTCAGGTAAAGGAAACAACTATTCAGGAATCTACCCTTACCCATCCACATGCATTGCTCAAATTCAGTGGAAAAGTTTGGTACCAATATCTCATTCACCACTGATTTCCCACTTTGGTCTTAGGACAGTGCCCTTCCCTATTTAGATTTTTTCTGTAAAAGCAGATGAAGGTACTTGTTGTCTTTGAACTATATACTTCCGTTTCCTGAGACGCTCTAAGGTTTACATATTTAAAGTTGCTGCCCATGGTCATACACTCTCTGGGGTCCAGCCCTCCTCGTCTCTCAGAACAGGCCTCACTCCTCGCTGGTTCTTCCTCCGCTTCCCAACTCCTTGTATAAATCAGAAGTGGGTTTGCTTCTCATTGGCTTATTTATTGAAGTCTTGTCAAAGCTGTGACTTAGACTCAGCTGCTTTATCTTATCAAGTCAGAGTTATAAATAGTTGAAATTAAAACATTCTGAGGCAGTTATTAGAGGACTATAAAGTGAATCTTAATTACACATTCTAAATTAAAATGTATTCCATATCCCAACTTAGTATACTTACTAAGTATTAGAATTACCTTTCCATTTTCAAGGTAACATGTTCAACAGTATTCTATTGGAAATGTTCAAATCCTAGAACAGTATCTATTTCTTGTCTTCATTTTCAAATGAGTTTATTAAAAACAACTTGAAGACATCCGTACAGAACCTTTAAGTATATATGCACTTTGAACCAGACATTTATATTTATAGAATTTAACTTTCTATGAGTAATTAAATATAAGCTCCATGATAGTATGGATTTTTCTTCTTGATTCAGGGCAGTATCCACCAAAACTATTTGACATAAATGACTTTTTGAATGAATGCAGAGAAAAATTTTATCTTCAAACAACAAACTTTAACTATAATCTAAAGATAATGAAGAATGATTAAAGATACATCTAAATGATGAAACATTATTAAGCCATTTAGAAGAAAACTTGATATAGGAAAACATTCACATAAAAACAAGTGAAAAAATAATATATAGCATTGTATATATATCATTAGTTCTTTAGAAAACATTTTTAAAGTACATATATACATTTTTAAAAAATGAAAATACAGAAAAATGTTACTTATTTGGTTATTTCTGGATAAGATTGTTGCAGATTATTTTCTTCTTTATACAGCTCCAAATTTTCTAGTTTTCATGCATTTTACAATTAGAAATAACATGTATTGTTTTTATAAATATTTTGATTCTAACTGACCAAATGTATACATTGGCTGTTGTTTTCTTCCTGAAAATATTACTAAAACTTACTTTACCATTGAATCAATTTTTTTAATAGTGCTAGGAAGAAAACCAAAACAGTATTTGTTGTCTCCTAGAGTGGCATTTGTTCTTGATTTCTCAGGTTAAGGCAACAAGAACAAAAACAGTACCAGGATTCCAGGGAGATTGCAAGTGGAAAAATGGATGGTCCAAATGGCTCTGCACTGGAAGAAGGTTTGGATGATTATTTGACTCGTCTAATAGAAGAAAGGGATACTTTGATGAGAACGGGAGTTTATAATCATGAAGATCGAATAATAAGCGAACTTGACCGGCAGATCAGAGAGGTTTTGGCCAAAAACAATTCCAGTAATTAATAACATTTGGAAAATCTTTATAGAGACTCCAGGTCTAAATTTTAATTTCATTGTAAAACCCTCAAAAGTGGGGGGGAAAATGGGTATTTTTAAATGCTATTTTCAATTTTTATAAGCATAATTTTGTATGTTCCTGTATAGTATTTATTTGATTTAACTTACTTTTTGCTACCTCTCCCATACTGGTTTTATTTGTAATTGTATTTTACATAGTCATTTTAAATGACTTTTCAGTGTTTCTTATTTTATAATCTGATGGCTAACTTTCAAAACATCTTTTCACTAAGTTTGTTCTTGGAGAAATGACTGCAGCAATTTCCTGTTATATAATTTTTCATGACGCACCAAAAGAGTATATGTTGCACTTTAAAAATGCTGTGTCCTGTTCCATTTGAATGTAGATATTTTAAAAGTTGAGGCAATTGTAAATGTAGCTGGGTTTATTTAACTCATTTTAAATGACCTTTTCCTCTTAACTTGCAATATTTGCAAATGACAAATTTGAAAACAAAGCAGTTATCAATGAAGGAAAGCCATATAACATACTGGGTGACGAGTTAGTCATTTTTTTTTTAAATACAGTTAATGCAAATTAAACTTGTTTTGTGAACTATAGAATTTTCAAATTTTCAGTATATTCAGCATCAAAGAGCATGAAGTAATAGCTTCTGTCAGTCTTTTGCTCAATACTGCACTGTTTTCTTTTGTTAAAATTAGAGGTTTCTTTTAATTTCCCAGTGATAGAAATATGAGAGTTAAACCTTCTCTAATAGAATATGGAAACAGACACATAAAGGCTTTAGTTACAAAAACAGTAAAACTGAATTATTTTTTACTCCCTCTAATTTTAATCAGTTTTTCAAAAGCACATGAGATTAAGTCATTGGATTTATGTAGGGTCATGTCTGTATAAATTTTTAAGAGTTTCTTTATATCGTATTCTTCAGAGCCAACATTTATCCTCATAGCAGCACTGTCCACCTCCTTTTATACAGTACTGAAAAAAAAATTTACTAGCAAATTCAGATTAATTTGAATCTTAGTAGGTAGTTTAAAAATTCTGATTTCCAAATAATAAGTATATACTTTAGGAAGTGTATACTGTTTACCAATATTCAATAAAAGCGGAATCATCTATTTGGTAACATTAAATTAATTTTCTGTTGTTTCTAACAAAGTGTATTTCTTATTTGGAAATTACAGCCCCTGTGCACACTAGATTGTGTTCCCTTTATTAGCAGTATATTAATATTCTAAAAACAACAGAAAAGTTACTGAATGAGAGGATAATGAATCAGTTAATCATAGCAGGAATTTGGGATATTAATTATGGTTAGATATTTTCTCTCTTTGATTTTTGGGCTACATGAATGGAACAAAGTATTTTTGTTTTGAAAAGTCTCAGTAAAACACTGTTGATTATTTACCCTTCACTTGCATTGTGTGATGCTTGTAACTTTTCAAACACTAGAGGGGGCCTTAGATTTAAAGAAACAAAAAGGACTTTTCTAAAGTGTAAGTGTGGTTTATTTTGCAGAATTCTTTTGGCTATTATAAAAAATTTAACAAATAAAATCATAATTGTATGCATTTTTTGAATTCTTGAGTAGTCTGTTATTTTTATTTCTATACACAGTGGGCAAAATGCTTGGTTCTTCCTGTTTCTAGTCATCATATTTTTGTCTTTTCTGAAGTACTTACATAACAGATACTTACGTGTCTTAAAATTTAGGAGTGCTTGAAATTTTAAAAATCTTTATGGTTTCTCAGTAATAGCCATTCCATTTGTAAGTGGCATTTTACATATTTACAGCAAATCAAATTGGTTCGGGTGCCTGAGTGTTAACAAGCTTGACCACAGTAGGTGACTGAGGCGGGTGGGTGGCTGGTTGAACAAGTTTCCTAATTACTACATATGACAGGAGACCTTTCATCATGTTTTAAGGTTTAGTTCAGTGGCTGAGCTCCTGCCTAGGATGTGCAAGGTCCTGAGTTTGATCCTCAGACCTGAAAAAATTTTTTTTCTGATTTTTTTTTTTTTAAGAGAGAGAGGGACAGTGAGAGAGAAAGAGAAAATTTTAGTTTTTCATGTGGCTTTCGTTGCTCTGACACTTCTTGTATACATGGTGCTTGGGTATGAGCCCACATCCTTGCACATGCCAGGCAAGTGTTGCAACCACTGAGGCGCTGTTCCAGCCTTCTGATTATTTTTCATGGAGAAAAATCCGTAAGTTTCCATCCACATCTAAGGCTGGTGTGTACTGCATAAGGGGGGTGTGTATCACGTCTACATAATAATAATAAACATAAATAATACCGTGGCCACATTAAACTGTAAGAGTTCCTTTACAGGATATTCCAGTAATTTCTGTCTGGATCTGAGTTCTTATTGCTTCAAGCAGATGTGGGTCCACAGATGCTCAAGTCCCTTATATGAAATGATGTAGCATTTGCATATACATCCTCCCATATATTCTAAATCATCTCTAGGTTACTTAAAATACCTCATACAATGTAAATGCTAGGAAATACTGTTATACTGTATCATTTAGGCAATAATGACAAGAAAAAATGCACATACATTCAGTTATGGACACAATGTCTATTTTGACAGGTTTTAATCTATAGTCAGTTGAGTCCATGTATGCAAACCCCAGAAAAGGATGAATATATCTGCTAAATTCATAAAGAAGTAAATAAAAGATTGTCTGCCTATGAAAAGAAACAAATTTTTGATGACTGGGGTACTAGGAAAATAAGCTTCTTGGCTTCTCTGATAGGTTTATGAATTTGTAGTGTGATTGGCCACACCTTATTGAATGTGAGGAGTTCTGTTAGATTGTCTTGCTCTTTCAAAAATTTTGCTTTAAATTCATGAGACAGAAAATGGAATAGAGGTTACAAGGGGGCAGGGAACAAGGGCGTGGGGGAGTTACTAGATGTAGAGTTTGTCTGCGGTGATGTAAATGTTCTGGATTATGGATGGTGAAATTGGCTGTACAACACTGAATATACTTAAAGCCACTGAATTATACCCATAAAATGGTTTTAAAGGTAACTTTAACATTTTATATTTTACCACAGTGGAAAAAAAATGATTTAAATTTTGCCTCAAGTTTTCTACCTAGCATTCTCATGCTGAATATTTTCTACACAAGGGTTGCCTGTCAAGCCACCCTGAAGATGGTGTCAAAGATGCTTCATTGTATGTTTGTAGCACCTTTAACAAAGTCTGAAAATAAATTAGGCTTAGTATCTTTTGTTGGTAGTAGGTTGTAAAACTGTTGTTGGTGACGTTGTTAACGGATTTGTGTAAGAATGTTGAAGTCTGGCGGAGTAATTTTTAATGGTGACATGAAAATTTAAACCCATCTTTGGTTTGTTTTCTGGAAGTTACAGCATTTTCCTTGTAGCACAGATGTGTACTTTTTCTGCTACATGCTCTATCTAGGGTACCATGATGTTTCTTGGTAGCCAGTAGGCGCTCTGCTTCCATGATGTGGAAGACAAAGATGTAATTCATCCATCTTGATGTAAATGGAAAAATAGAGACAGAACTACTTAAGTACCTCAATTTTTCAGTGAGACAAAAGAGCTAGATTGCTCATGCTCACTGATTTTGTTATATAACCTCTGTTTGGCATCAAATTAGAATCCACTATTGTTAGGAATGTAACTGTGGAAAGGCTGCTATATACTTAAATCTCATTTTATTTGCTTCTCTGGGTGTTGTCTTAGTGTTTTCATTAGAAATGTTTTTACAGATGTAGGCCCTTCAGATAATGAAGTTGCTGAAGTGGAGCCTCAGAAGTTTAGCTTTCAACTTGAAAAGGGTGCAAATCTGTTAAGAAAGATTAATTTATAGATAATTTACTGACTCTGATTCGTTAATGTACAGTAATCCCTAGAGGCTTTTAAAGATGTAGTCATTATATTCTTATGGTTCTAAGAATGTTAAACCTGTCATTCATAATAGAAGAGACCTAAAATAGAGCCATTTATAATTTTTTTGGAAACACTTCACCCACAAATTCGTAGACAAATATTTTTTCGTCTCCGAAAAGCTTATCTAATAGTTGGACAACACCGTTCTTTCTTAGCATGTTAACTAGTCGAAAGCATGCAGACATACTGGATGAGTGCTGACTTCTTCCCAATAATTTAGATTAAAAATTGGCTAAAGCAAACAAAATATTACTGCAAGATCCTGCTTGGACATCATTGTACATTTTAGTGAATGTCAATTCAATAGTGAGAATAAGAGCCCATGCCTAGTAGGTTATAATATCTTGTTCAATTTTTCAGCAAATTCTCACATTGGTGAATAGATCAGACCGGATTAAAAGCCTTATTAAAGCATTAGCTTCGTTTCTACTTCTTTCTGTAATCTGCAAAGATGAAAATGATTTGGTTACTAAAATTTCTGTCTTTTTTTCTTGAAATTCTAAATCTCAAGTGGAGTCTTACATTGCGTGAGTTCAGGCTGCGTAAAAACGTGATGCCCTGAAGATGATATATCATATCAGGAATTTGAGACGTTAACATTCAGCACGTGTCTAGTCATCCTGCTTAGATTGGAGACATGTTTTAGCAGACTGCCTGATATATTTACCCAGTTGTTGCCTTGAGGAAGGAAATTTCAATTTCTGATGTTGCTTTCTTGTTGGCAGATGAGATTAATGGTCTTGTCTTGGTTTCTGGCAGGAGTTTGTTTAGGTAACTAACGGAAATTTGTAAAAATTTGCACAAAGAAAAATAAAGGTACCAAATAGGAAATCATTGTGTAAATAGATTTCAGAAGTAATTTAGCCCACTGACTTTTTGTTTTTTCCAGTAAAAATTGCATTTACAAACCTGTATTCAGTCTACTATCGTTTCCTCTTTTCTCCTCTATGCCCCTAAGTATTTACCAGAACTGTCTTTAAAAGATTCTTTAGAAAACCCTTAGAAACAGAAAAAAAGAGGAAAAAAGAAAGAGGGAGGGAGAGAGCTTGGTCTACATTTTCTTTCTAAGGTTTATAAAGTGATGCGGTGGTTCTACTTACTCTCCTACTATTTTACCCCATATTTTCACTTGAACCTCTATAGCCTTTGAACATGTACATGAACTCAGCAATATGTGTAGAAGCAGTTGTCAGCCAATTGTTTTGACATAACTATGAATTGGATATTTTCTCTGTGTGTGCAGTAGCATTTTAATACTACCTTCAGTAGATGTACATATTTAGCATAATTCCCAAAGGTCTGTCCTTCCATCAAGTATAAGAATAATCTGCTTATTTTACTGAGGGCAAATAAATAGAGGAACTTATCCGTTTGACCCACATTTATTATTTATAACTATGAGAAAGTAATTTATTTAGTGTAATATTTTATATAGTTATGTATAAAGTGTTAATAGTGTTCTATTATGCTATCTTAGATATTTACATTCTTTTTTGTTATTAATAAATTGTGAAGTGACATGGGCCTCGTGCTTTGCTGTAGTTGCCAGTGAAGAATGAATTTTAAAAATGTGCATTTTCCTTCTCATGTTATCCACACTCATTGTGGACAGTTTCAGTTCCTGTGATGCAGTAGACAAAACAGTCTCTGATCTCAGTATTATTGAAAGATACTACTATCATGTTATCTATCTTATGTTAAGAGACTTTTTCCTCAAATTCAGTAAAATTTAGTATTTGGATATTACATTTGAGAGTAAAAGTGTTATCAAACCTGTTTGAACCAAAGAAACAATTTTATGTCATAAATTATATGAGATTAGTTGCTAAATTGCACTGAAACTGTAGAGATGAGCTGAGAGGATTAAAAAAACAAACTTGTGCTTCTAGAAAGTTGACCCACAAAAGCTGGTGGGGAAGGGGTGGGTATCGGCAAACACACTGGGAATCTAAGCTGTAAAATCCATAGGAGATAGCCAGGTGCCCTGGGCACACCTATAATCCCAGCTTTTCAGAAGGCTGAGGCAAGAGGATCACAAGTTCGTTCGAGGTCAGCTTCAGCAATTTAGTGAGATCCTGTCTCAGAATAACAAAACGGGGATGTGGGGATATGGGTCTGTGGTAGAGTATCCCTGGGTTCAGTCCCCAGTACCCCCCCAAAAAATAATAATCCACAAGAGCCATTGCTTTCCACAAAGGTAACAATAGCCATTTCGGGGTGCAAGTGATGTTATAGTCTGAATGGGTCCCCAAACTCATGTTAAAATCTAATCGATAATTATATGACACTGGTGGGGGTGGGAGCTTTGAAAAGGTATTAGCTCGTGAAGGTAGAGCCCTAGGAATGGAATTGTACTTAAAGAGCACCCAGACAGCTTCCCTTCTCTTCCGTGTAAGAACTCAGAAGCTTCCATTTCTGAAGAGAGGGCCTTCACCAGACACCAAGTCCTGCTAGCCTCCATAACTCTAAAAAATAAGCTTTTCTTGATTATAAACTACTCAGCTTCTAGTTTTGTTTTGTTTTATTCTGGTACTGAAAATTGAACCCGAGTGTACTCTGTCACTGACCTACAGTTCCAGTCCTATTTATTTATTTTTGAGACAGGGTATCTCTAAGTTGCTGATGCCAAGTTTAAATTTATGATTCTCCTGCAATAGCCTCCTGAGTAGCTGGGGATGTGGCTCAGGGGCAGAGCACTTGGACTAGCATGCATGAGGCTCTGGGTTCAATCCCCAGCACCACAAAAGAAAAAAAATTTCCTGTGGAATTTTATTATAAGAGCCCAAACAGTAACACAAGTGTTATTCATGGTTAAGCAGAAAAAAAGCATTTGACAAAATCCAACATTCAGCCTGTGTAAAAAAATTCCCAGGAAACTTCTTCATGCTGATAAGAGATATCCATGGGGGTGGGAAGACGTTACAGCTAATACCACATTTAATGGTTCAAGAGAAAGTATATCTTTCAAAGATCAGGAACAGAAATGAGAGTGTCTGCTCTCACCTTATCACTATATTACTATATAATGATATATACATGTGTGTATACATATATATGTATATACACACACACAGACACTATATGCTACTATATAGTGATATGTGCTATATATGTATGTATGTATATGTGTGTATGTATATTTATTTATTGGTATTGGGGATTGAACCCACTAGCACTTAACCACGAAGCCACATCCGCAGACCTTTTTATTTTTTATCTTAGGACAGAGTCTCACTAAGTTGCTGAAGCTAGCTTTGAACTTGAAATCCTGCCTCAGCTCCCCTCACCGCCCCGAGACACTAGGATTACCAGCATGCCTCACTGCACCCAGCTACATTCAATATTTCATTGGAAGTTAATAACATTTAAAAAAAGGCAGAAAAAGAAAGGCATCTAGATTGTAAAGGTAGGGTTAAAACGTTCTGTTCAGACTGTCTAAAACAATGCAATGAATTATATAAAAAGTTACTAGAACTAATAAGTGAATTTAACATGATTGCAGGATACAAGATCAGTATGAAAAATACGCAAATATCAGTTCTATTTTTCAGTACTAACAATATCATTAAAAATATGCAATACTGAAAAATAAATATGGCAAGAATTGAAAGACCTAGGCAAGAACATAGGAGAAAACCTTTGAGACTTTAGCCTAGATAAAGATTTCTTACATGACTTCCAAAGCATAACCCATAAAACAACAAATTGATAAATAGAACTTCATACAAAATAAAAACTCTGCTCTTCAAAAGACACTGATTAAAGAATGAAAAGACAAACCACAACATGGGAGAAAATATTTACAAACCATATATCTATGCGGCATTTATGTTTCTTGTGTGTGTGTGTGTGTAAGAGAGACAGACAGACTGGGGTTTGAACCAGTGCTTCCTGCAAAGCTAACCAAGCACTCTGCTGTTGGACTACATTCCTAATCTTATATCCAGCGTTTTAAAAGAATTTTTGAAAACCAATTAAAAAAAACTAGTAAATTTTTTAAATGGTAAAGTATTTCACTAAATGCTTTATTATAAAACATATATGGATATCCAGTCAATACAGGAAAAGGTGCTCAATATTAGTCATCAGGAGAATGCAGTGGGTTGGTGAGCTTTCCATCACTGTGAAAAATACCTCAGAAAAGCAACTTAACAGGGTTTCAGAGGTTTCAGTCCATGGTCACTGGGTTCCGTTGTTTTAGGCATGTGATGAGGCAGAACATGATGGCAGGGAGGGTGCAGCAGAGCAGAGCTGCTCACCCTGTGGCAGACAGAAGCAAAAACGAAAGCATGAGGAAGGGGCCCAAAGCAAGCTCTATCCTTCCAGGATACACCCCCAGAGACTGACTTTTTCCAATTAACCACCAACCCAAAGTTTCTACCAGGTCCCAATAGTACTACCAACATTGGACCAACCTTTCAATATATGATCCTTTGGAAGCATTCCAAATCCAATCTATAACATGCAAATTAAAACCACAGTGAGATACAGCTATTAAAATTGCTAAGATTAAATAGACTAAATAGATTGACTACTCTATCCCTAGGTGTTTATTCAAGAAATAAAGCATATGCTCATAAAAAGACTTGAGTGTGCACAGATGCTTTAGCCCACATTGGGAACAATCCAAATTTCAACATATGAAAGGGTAAACTATTGGCATAGTCTTCCAATGGCATGTTACTCATCAATAAAAGTGAATGTCTTGATACATGCAGTGCTACAGGTGAATGGCAAAGTAGTTATGGAGAATGAAAGAAGCTACTCCACCCTAAAAGGATCACGTTTGTAGAAAGTAAAAAATCAAATCTATAATGACAGAAAATAAACCTTGGGGTGGTGGGTAAGGTAAAGGACAGGTTGGAAGAATTATAAAATGGCAGGAGGAAACCCAGGGGCAAAGGGTATGTTAATTATCTTGATTGGGTGGTGATTTCATGGGTTTATAAATAAGCCAAAACATTTCAAATTGTATACTTTAAATAGATGCCACTTATTGTATGGCAGTTGAGTCTAATAAAGATGATACTTTTTAAAACATGAATATAATGAAATTTCCATCAAAATACCAATGATATTTTTTACAAAAATAGAAAGAATAATCATAAAATTCAAATGAAACCACAAAAGACACCAAATAAAGCAGTTCTGAGCAAATGGAATAAAGCTAGAGGCATCACAATACCTGGACTATGGTAACCCAAACTGTGTGTTACTGGCATTAAGAACGTACACAAAAACTAACGGAATAGAGTAAAACGTTCAGAAATTAACCGCAAACATAGGCACTGTTACGGTTTGGATATGAGGTATCTGCTAAAAGCCCCTGTTAATACCGGAATTTTAGAGGTAAAATGATTGCATTACGAGATCTGTAACCTAATTAGTTGAACCTAGTTTGACTGGGTGGTAAATAAATGCAGGCAGGTGGGGTGTGGCTGGAGGAGATGGGTCACTGGGGTGTGCCCTGGATGGTGGATCTTCCCTATGGCTGTCTTCCCCTCCTCACCTGCTTCCTGACCCCACCATGAGCATAGCAGCTTTGTCCCGCCACACCTTTCCCCCATGATATTCTGCCTCACTTGGGCCCAGAGCAATGGAGTCAGCCACCTATGGACCTCACATAGTGAACCCCAAATAAACCTTTCCTCCTCTAAGTTGTTCTTGTTGGGTGTTTGTTACAGTGATGCAAAAACTAAAACACACTGAGTAGAAACAATGGAGAAAGGCCAATCTCTTCAATAAATAGTGCTGGGAATACTGGCTATATATGTGCAGAAGAATAAAACTATATGCCGACCTCCTCCTATATGCAAAAATCAACTCAAAATGGATCAAAAAACTAAATGTAAGACCTGAAACTGAAGTTAATAGAAGAAAATGGGACAAACTCTCCAAGACATTGGTATAGGCAGCGGTTTTCTGAATGGAATACCAAAAGCACAGGCAACAAAACCAAAAATAGACAAACAGAAAATTCTGTATAGCAAAGGAAATAAGAGTAAAGAGAAAACTTGCAGAATCAGAAAACACTCATCTGACAAGTGACTAATATTCAGAATACGTACCGAACTCAACATTTTTTAAAAAAATCTGATTTTTAAATGGAAAAGGATCTAAATAAACATTTCCCAAAGAGAATTATATACATAGTCAATAAGTACATAAATAACAGTTCAATATCACTAATCATCAGGAAAGTGCAAATCAAAACCATGACTATTATCTCACCCCAGTTTGGCTACTATAAAAAAGATTTTAAAAAATGACAAATGCGAGTGTGGATGCAGAGAAAGGAAAGCTGTTCTACAGTGTTAGTGGGAATGTAAATTAGTACAACCACTATGGAAAACAATATTGAGTTTCCTCAAAAAACTCTATGGTCCAGCAATCCCATTATTGGCTATATATTCAAGGGGGATGGAATCATACCAAAGAGATGCCGACATCTGCTTGTTCATTGCAGCATGTTTATTCCATAGACAATATATGGAATGAACTGAGAAATGAATTCAAACTGTGGCATATATAGGCAATGAAACCTTATTCAGTTGTTGAAAGAATGGAATCCTGTCACTTGTAGCCTCATGAATGGAACTGGAGGACAGTGTGTTAAGTGAAATGAGATGGCTACAGAAAGACAAATGCCTCATGTTCTCATTTTTGGAAGCAAAAAAAGTTGACCTTGTAGATAAAAAGAGTAGAATAGTGATCACTAGAGACACACAAAGATAGGAGGGAGAGGGTATGAAAGAAGGCCGATAACAGATACCAGAAGAGTTAAACAGGAATTAGTTCTAGTAATCTGTAAGACGATAGGTTAATTAGTCTACAACAATTTGTTTCAAAATAGCTCAAAAGGCAGAGTGTAAAATTTCTCAACATATAGAGATGGTAAACATTTGAGGAGATGGAAATGCTAATTGCTCTGATTTGATCATTACACCTTTTACACCTATATTGAACCCCATAAATATGTACAAATATTATGTCAATTTAAAAATACCAATACTGAAATAGCTATCAAGCTTGGTTGTTTTTTCAGTTGTATTCATTTATAACACACTATGCATTGTATTGATAATTTACCTGCCTGGCCACATTAGTGCATACACATTTGCACATAAGTGAATATGTGTATTCACTTATCCATGTAACTAAGATTTCGCATTCACTCAAAGTTACCTATTTTAACCATTTTGAAGGCAAATTGTTTAAAAAAATATATCACATTTTCCTTTGATGTTTAAAACAGAGTACAGAAACCAAGTTTTTTTGTTGTTGTTTTTTAAGAGAGAGAGAGAGGGACAGTGAGAGAAAGACAGAATCAATTTTACTTAGCTTTTCACGTGGCTGTTGCTCTGGTACTTCATTGTATATGTGGTGTTGGGGTACAAACCTGGGTCCTCATGCATGCCAGGACAGTTCTGTAACCACTGAGCCACCACTCCAGTCCCCCAAGTTACCTTTTCTATATGTCACAAACTACCATTACAACAGCTGTAGCAGAGGTTAAAAAGTAGTCTTTAGAAGTTTCTTGATTTTTTTTGTACAGGTTTATACTTTGCTTCCCTTTACAAAGAATTTGAGGCAGTTTGCAAAATTATATTTAATTTGGAAGGAAAAGACAAAAGAATTGAAGAAGTAAAGATGAGGAGAAACATAGATTGGCAAATACTAAGGAGAGGGAAAGTTAGCAGGAATATTTTCATAATCAGTAGTCTCGCTGTAAGTGACAGAAATCCAGCTTGAAATTGCCTGAGCATCAGATAGGAAATAATTGTCACATAAAAACAATGGCAGAGGAAGATGAGGGTATAGACCAATGGTAGGGCATGGCCCTGGCATAGGGAGGCCCTGAGTTCTGTTCTGTCCCCAGCACAAAACAAAACAACAACAGAAGAAAAAAAAAGCATTTGCAGGAATGACGAATGATGGAATAACCTTAAAATTAACACCCCTAAGACCCTCTTTGTATGTTCTCATCACTACTTCTCTGTGCTTGCAAGATGAAGTGATCACTAAGGGAGTGAAAAAAAAAAGAGTGTAGACAATCTATTATTAACATAAGGATCATTTGTATATATGCATTCTATACCCAGAGAACAGAAAACAAACCTTCAAGTTCACTTGAAATATTCAGAAAATTTGAGCATATATCCAGCCAGGTAAAATACTAAATACTAAAAATATAGTAAGCAGGGTATTTGGTAAAACTAGAAATTGATAAGAAAACCAGAAAATAAAATGACACTTCAACCCAGAAACTATTTCAGTGCACCACTATCACATGCACCAAACAAAAACAGAAAAAGATCTCTACAAAATAAAAATGATGCAAGTGATATTCATCCAATTTTGTGCCATAGTAAGATGGCAGACTAGGAAGCTCTAGGCTCCCATTCCCACATGGAAACATCAAGTAAGAACAGAGTGACAGAAGTCATTTGGTGGGTGCTCTAGAGACAAGTCAGAAATCTGATTCAACCAAGTGAACACCCAATCAGAAAAAAATCCATTGCAAAAATGTTAGATTCTGCAGCACTCTGTTACTTTTACCCCACCCCATCCCTGCTGCCGAGTGGTGCAGTCAGGAGGAAACTACGGAATTCCTTTTACCTCCCTTGGAACGCAGTGAAAAAAAAAAAACTAGAAATTGCTTGCAATATCCTGGCTAGTCTGAGAAACCCAGAGGGACTGATTTCTGTCTCATGTGACTCAGATCTTGCATACATATAGTGGCATAGACACCAGGTTGCAGGCTGCTGAAAGCAGTGACAGACATTATGGCATGTGAAAATTGCAGGAAACTTCAGATGGGCAGGTGCCAAGAGGCAAGACATTATGGGCATGGTAATACAAGAGAATATCTAACTCCCCGAGGAAAGGCAGAGATGGGGATCAGTGAACTAACACCCTTGAAAGCAGCATGTTTCCATGGTGATAAGAGGAAAAAAAGCACACTCACAGGCACAGGGCAGTCACATGCCCAGAAAAGCCACGAGAAGAGCTTTACTATTTATGCCAGACTAATTAGTGAAGGGTTTTCTTGTACATGAAGCCAGTTTGCAAAAGTTGAGAGAAACCAATTTTTCATCAAAAATCACAAGGGACACAAAGAAACAGGTCCAGTAAAAGGAAAAAATAAACAAATTTCCAGGAACCAACTCAACAGAAGCACAGGCTTCAGACTTCCTAGACGAAGATTTTTAAGCTGCCATAAATATGCTTAAAGAACTAACAGAGAATGTGGGAAAGAACTAAAGGAAATCAGGAAAACAACAACGATATAATGAGAATATCAACAGAACAATAAAATATTAAAAATAACCAAGCAGAAATTCACCCAATTAGAAATTTGGGAGCTAAGATAACTGAATTCACCAGCAAGGCTCAGCAGAAAACTCAAATAGGCTGAATAGATAATCCACATACATGATGAGAACTCAATTGAAATTATCAAGGAAAAAATGCAGAAGCATGAACAGAACCTCAGAAATTTAAGGGACACCATCAAGCAGACCAAAACACATATTATGGGAGTTCCAAAACAGAGATACAAAAAGTTTATCTGAAAAATAATGACCAGGGGCTGGAGCAGTGGCTCTGTGGTTACAGCGCTTGCCTCACATGCACAAGTACACAGGTTCAAACCCCAGCACCACATACACAGCTAAGTGTCAGAGCAATGAAAGCCATGCGAAAAACTCAAGAAAAATTGATTCTCTCTGCCTGTCTCTCTCTCTTTAAAAAAAAGAAAAAGAATGACCAAATTTGAGGAAGTACATGGATATACAAATACAAGAAGTTAAATGAGCTCCAAAAAGAATAAATTTATTATATATCAAACTGTTCGAAGTCAAAGACAGAACCTTCAAAGCAACAAGAGAAAAAGAAATTATAAAAGACATCCTAAATAATATTCTTAAATTTCTCTACAGACAGATTATGGGCTAGAAGGTTTAAAAAATAATAATATAAAAATTATAAAGCTGTGTTAATGGATAACACTATTATAAAGATATAATCTGTGACATCAGTGACAAGATTTCAGGGCATGAGTAGTTATAAAGGATAAGAGTTTTTGTATGTAATTGAAGTTAAATTATTATTGGTTTAAAAATAGATCATTATAACTTTAGGATGTTATATGTGATTCCCATAGTAACCACTGAGAAAAATGTCTATTGGATATACCTAAAATGAGAAAATATTCAAAATATGTTACTATTAAAACACAAAAGAAGGCAACAGAGAAGAACAAGATATAAACTATAAGACATACAGAAAAATAACAAAAATGTCAATAAGATCTCCTTATCCACATTATTTTTATTACTATTTATTTAATTATTTAGTTATCAGGGATTGAACCCAAAAGCACTTACCCACTAAGTCACATCCCCAACCCTTTTTATTTTTATTTTGAGACAGAGTCTGGATAAGTTGCTTAGAGCCTCACAAAGCTACTGAGAATGTGTGATCCTCCTGCCTCAGCCTCCTGAGTTGCTGGGATTACAGGCATGTGTCACTGCACCTGGCCTTAATTATTTTAAATGTAAGTAGATTAAACTCCTCAAAAGATAGATATGGGCTAAAGTATTAAAAACAAAATTTACAAACATATATGCTCTTGCTATCAGAGGTCCTAAATATGTGAAGTAAATACTGACAGAATCAACGGGAAAAATAAATAGCAACATAATAGTAGACTTCATTACCCACTTTCAATAATAAATAGATGAACCAAATGGAAGATCAGTAAGGAAACTGCTGACCTGAATGACACCATAGACCTAACACACATTAAAAAGCCAACAGAGAACACTCTTCCCAACAATAGCAAAATACACATTTTTCTCAAGTTCACATGGAGCATTTCCTGGGACAGAGCACATGCTAGGCTACAAAATAAGTCTAAATAAAATGTAAAAAGCTGAAATAATATAAAGTATCTTTTCCAGTAACAGTAGAATGAAAGTAGAAATTGATGGCAGACAGGAAGCTGGAAAATCCACAAGTATGTGGAAATCAAACAATACCTTCTTAAATAAGCAATGGGCCAAAGAAGAAATCACAAGAGAAATTAGAAAGTATTTTGAGACAAAGGAAAATAGAAACTACACCCCAAACTTTTGGAGTGCAGTGTAAGAAATGCAAGAGGAAAATTTATAGAAATGGTTGCTTACATTATAGAAAGAATAAAGATCGCAATCTGTCAACTCTTCAGATGAAGGAACTAGATTAAGAGCAAACTAACCCAAATCTAGCAGAAAGAAAGAAAAGAGAAAAATTGGAGCCCAAACAAAATAGAAAAATGATAGAGAAAAAAGTGAGTGAAACTAAGACTTCATTCTTTGAAAAGATCAACAAAATTGTCTAATACATAGATCTAGATTAAGAAAAAAGAGATGTCTCAACTAAAATCAGAAATGAAACAAGATGTTGCTACTACTTCTACAGATACAAAGAGAATTGTAAGAAATATTGTGAACAATTATATGTCAAAAGGTTGGTTAACCTGGATGAAAATGAATAAAATCCTAGAAACAAATAAACTACCAGGAATAAATCATAATCTGATTAAGTTGAAAATCTGAAAATATTGATTAGTAGTAAAGAAGATTAAATAGCAATCAAAATCATCCCCGAAGAAAACATCAGAACCAGATGGCTTCACTATTGAATTATACCAAAAACTTTAAAAATTAACGTGAATTGTCCTCAAACTCTTTTTTTTAAAAAAAGATAGAAGAACAGTGTGAGAGAGAGAGAGAGAGCGATAGAATCAATTTTATCTAGTTTTTCATGTGGCCTTCCTTGCTCCAATACTTCGTTGAGTATGTAGTACTGGGGTTCGAACCCACATTCTTGTGCATGCCAGGCAAGTGTCGTAACTGCTGAGCCACTGCTCCAGCCCTCTCCTCAAACTCTTATAAACATAATTGAATAGGAGGGAAATTTTCCAAATTCATTTTATAAGGCAATATTAACCTAATACTAAGTCAGAAAAGGTCACTGTAGGAACTACAAGCCAAATCCTTAGTGAATACTAATGCAAAAATCCTTAAAAAGTAAAAAAGCAAGACAGCAAAAAGCTAACAGCAGAATTCAACAGCACACTGAAGGACTCCTACAACAGGATCAAGTGGGATTATTCCTGGAATACAAAGTTGATTACACACACACACACACACACACACACAGAAAAAGACAAAGAAAAAAACTAAACAATGTAATACGCCACATTAACTGAAAAAAATCAAGTCCTACAGAATTATTAATTGAAGCAGAAAAAGAAAAACATCAACCAAGTTGAACACCCTTAAGTGATTAAAAATTATACAACAAACTAACAAACTAGGGATAGAGGGAAACTACCTCAACATAAAAAAGGTTATAAATGAAAATCCCATATCTGATATAATAAATAATGGTGAAAGCATAAGTTGTCCTCAGGGATCAGGGATAAGACAAGGATGCCTGCTCTCACCATTTAAATGTATTGGAAGGCCTAGCCAGAGCAATTAGGCAAGAAAAAGAAACAGGGATCCAAATTAGAAAATATGAAATAATCTGTGTTTGTGGATGACATGAACTTACATGTAGAAAACCCTAATGTTTGTGCATACATACACACACAACTGATAAATACATTTAAGTAGGTTGCAAATACAATGTCAATAGGCAAAAATTAGTTGTGTTTCTATATGCTAAAAATGAATGATCTGAAAAGGAAATTAAAGAACCAGTTCTACAGAATAGAAGACACAGAGACAATCTCATACATCTATAGTCATCTGATCCTGACACAGGCATGAAAAACATTCATTGGAGAAAGGACAGCCTTTTTGACAAATGGTACTGGAACAACTGGTTATCCATCTGTAGAAGAATGGAACTAGACCTTTATCTCTTGCCCTGCACAAAATTCAACTCAAAATGGATTAAAGACCTTGGATCAAAGAAACTATGCATCCTGAGAGGAAAACATAGGGTGAACATTCCAGCTTTCAGGCATAGGCAAGGACTTTCTCAGGGCTCTCCAGAGGAACAACCTATAGGACGTGTAGATTAAGAGAGAAATTTAGGGCTGGAGCAGTAGCTCAGCAGTTTTGGCGCTTGCGTGCCATGCGCAAAGTCGCGGATTCAAACCCCATCACCACGTACACAGTGCAGTGTCAGAGCAATGAAAGCAGCATGTAAAACTAAATAAAAAAAGAGAAATTTGCTTAAGGAACAAACTCACAGAATGTGAGGACTGGCAGGTTCAAACTCTTCAGAACAGGCTGGCGGGCTGGAGACCTAGGGAAGAGGTGACGTTGCTTCAGGAACCAGAAGGCCGAATGGAAGCAGGAGTCCCTCTCCCCTTGGGAACTTCAGCCTGTTCAAGTCTTCAACTGATTGGATGAGGCCTGCACACTTCTTGGAGGGTAATCTGCTCTACTCAGAGTCTACTGATTTCAACATAACCACATCTATAAAAATGCCTGCTCGATACCATTCTACACTGGAGTTTGACCAAATATTTCGCAGCAACCATGGCAAATGGCAAATTAACTTTTTCTTTTTGCCCCCAAATGAATAACTTGGCCCCAACTGAATGCAAAGTGGATTTATCACCTCCTAAATACAGTCTTGCTATTCAAAGTGTGGTCCATAGGAACCCCAGAACTAGCCTCACCTGGGAGCTTGCTAAAAATGCAGACTTTCAAAGGAAAATGTGCTATGTGTTATAACGGTGGATGCATCTTAATGATTAATATGATGGTAAGTGAAATAAGCCTGTCACAAAAGCACAAATACTGCACCATTCCACTAATGTAAGGTACCCAGAGTAGTTGAATTCATAGAAATAAAGTAGATGCTCGGTGCCAGGGCCTAGAATGGGAGCGGGGAGCTAGAGTTTCATGGATTGCAAGATGAAAAGACTTCTAGAGATGGATAGCGGCAATGCTAGCACAACATTGTGAAAGTACTTCATGCAATTCAAATGTGTACTTCAAAATGATTAAGAAAGTCAATTGTGTTACGTGTATTTTACCACAACTTAAAAAATTTAATGCAGAATTTCCAACCCTACCAGGACTTCCTGAATCTAGTTTGCTTTTTTAGAAGATGTCCAGATGTTTTGTAGGCATGTTAAAACTTGAGAAGCATTGGCCTGGAAGGTCAGCCCTCAACAGACACCAAATTTACCAGTGCGTTCATCTCAGACTTTCCAACCTCTAGAACTGAGAGAAATAAATTTATTCATAAACAATTCAGCGTACAGTATTTTATTACAGCAGGGCAGCTGGGTGACAACAGATGCCTTTTCCTCACTCAGACTCCTTCAACTCACAGGCCCTGTCTGAGCAGGAAGCAGGGCTGAGGTTCACCATTCAGTGTGCAAGTGAGTGATTTATAAAAATGAATATAAATATATAAATCTTTATTTGTTCCCATAGGTTAGATGTTTACATGTCTCAATATTCATAAGTAGAGTAGATGGAGACTTGAGGATGAGAAGTCTACCTTTCATGCTTGTGCACCAGCCAAACGGAAGGAAGCTCCCGAGTCTTCGGCAAAGGAAAATGAGCATATTCCGATTCTTGTGCATCCTTCTAGAGATAGTGTGGGCAGCTCCAAACAACAGTCCCTATTAACCATTTTGGGTTTTTTTTTTTCACTTAAAATATAGGAAAGGGCCACAATGAGATACTATACCCAGTAACAAGAATGAATAATGTAATAGTGGTTCTATTACGAGTGGATAGGACTGCAGTAATTGAAATGCTCATATATTCCTGGTTGAGTGTACAAAATGTAACTGTTTTCAAAAAGCATTCAGCAATTAAACATATACTGTCCTCTGACAGTAGTTTGACCTTCTCAAGATGTCTACAAAAAGACATGTAGTTCATGGAAACCCCAACAGCTCAAAATTAGAAACACCATAAACCCATCACAGGAAAATGGATAAATTGTGAATATTCACACAATAGTATATCACTCAACAATAATAAAAAGAATGAACTACTTATACACGCAACAACATGGACGGATTTTTAAAAAACATGGTGGTGAGTGAAAGAAGCCAGACGCAAAAGAACATGTACTATATGATTTTGTTTATATGAAATGCAAGGACAGGCAAAACCAATCTATCACAGAAGTGAGAACAGTGTTTATGTCTTGGGAGACTGGGCAGTGGAAACTGCCTGGGGAGGGACACCAGAAAACTTCCTGGGAGTGAGCAGCATGTTCTATATCTTGATCTAAGTGGTGATCACATGGGTGGATAAATACATAAGATGAATTGAGCTTCAGTCTTAATATTTGTGGATCTTAGTGTCTGTATAAATTATATCCTAATAAAGTACCATAAAAGAGCTAAGATCTTAATAGGATGAAATTGGAATTTTAAGCAGAATTTTTAATAATCGGAAATGACTGGAAAGTTCTGACATCTGTTCAGGTTGTGGAAAAGTAGAGGAGAGATTTAACAGAGCACAAAGGAGTGAGTGAAGAAAAATAAAATGGATTGAAGTTTATATCTTCCTGAGTAGAAACTGCTTAATAAACCAGCTACAATTTCATCACAGAATGTTTAGTTACACAAAACAATGCTATGGGTTCTTATGGAACGTACATATGTAAAATTTTTTTTGAAGGATGAGAATATAATAGCAATGCAAGCACTCAGGAGAATGGACAGAGGAAAAGGCAGGCCGTCATTGAGAGCAACACTGGAACAGCCCCTTTAAAACTAAACACCATGGTCTCACGATTTCCTAAGAAATCATTTTTTTCCACAACTGAGAAAGCAAACTGTGGAACCGGCCCCAAAGCCTGAGCAAGCACCACTGAGTGTTGAAAATCTGACATTCTAACACATCTCTGGCGAAGCATAGCTCAGTTAAATCTGTATTTGTACGTTTCCTGCTTTTTGTTCCTATAAATTATGATGGTCCTATAAATTGTAACACTCCTATAAGATGGGCAGAGGCAGATTAGTTGCCTTCCCCATTTTGGTCAAACAGTTAACCTAATTTTTCCTTTTTATATCATTTTCTTCTATTTCTGATGAGAGTGGGTGACCAGCCCCAGCAAGGCTTCTGACCTGGGGTACTGGCAACAATACCAAAGGGTCTCCAAATTTATTTTTATTTCTTAAAAGTCAACAGTAAGAAATATAATATTGGGGCTGGAGCTGTGGCTCAGCGGGTTACAGCACTTGCCTGGCATGCGAGAGGATGAAAGTTCAAACCGCAGCACCATGTACACAACAAAGTGTCAGAGCAACGAAAGCCATGTGAAAAACTAATTTAAAAATTGATTATTTCTCTGTCTCTCTCTCTCTCAATGTTCCTCTCTCTTTTAAAAAAAAGTGTGTTTATGTATAGAAAATTCTAGAATACTGAAGAATCTGCCATTTCCTCTAGAAAAGGAAAGAACATTAACTACATTGAATAAACTTCAGTAATATCATAATATTTCCTGTCAATCTTATTTATTGAGAAATAATGTCATTAACTACTTAGGACTACATGATCTTTTAGGTACTCTCAGGTTCTAAAATGCTATGATATAATCATACAACTTTTATTTTTAAAGAGAGAGAGACAGTGAGAGAGAGAGAGAATCAATTTTATTTCATTTTTTATATGGCTTTTGTTGCTCTGAGTCTTCGTTGTGTAAGTGGTGCTGGAATTTGAATTCACATACTTGCACATGCCAGGCAAGTGCCGTAACTGCTGAGCCACTGCTCCAGCCCATAATCATACAACTTTGAAGAAAGAAAGAACTGGGATTTTTTTTTTAAAGAGAGAAGGAAATTGAGACAGAGAGAGAGAGAAACAATTTTTATTGAGTTTTTCATATGGCCCTTGTTGCTCTGACACTTAATTGTGTACGTGGGTGCTGAGGTTTGAATCCATGTACCTGTGCATAGTGGGAAAGCTCCATAACCTCTGAGCCACTTCTCCAGCCCCTCCTTCTGGGATCTTAAAGACATAATTTTGAGATCACACATATTTTGAGTTATGATATTTTATTAAAATTATCAGATGGAAAAGATCATATAAATATTACCTTGTTCTTTTAATTCTTGTTCTTGTTCTTTTAATCAGTATTATTTCTGTACTACCAAACAATTGTAAAGCTACCAAATACAAACACATATGGATTTTTTGAAAGTTGTTGACCTTGGTATCAGTGAATCTTAAAACAACAGTTGGAAAATACATGTTATTTACAGAAATTTCATTTAACCATGTTACAGCACACATCATATTCTAGCAAAGTATATTTAATAATCTGTTTTTAGTTACTTATATTTAAAAGTACCTAAATTGTTCTATTCCAGAATTAATTTTATGGAAGACTTTTATTCTGGTTTACACACTTCATATGCTGCCTAGGTAGGGAAAGTTCTTTAAGTTTATCCATTCATTCACTATTTGAACTCTCATTGATTAAATAAATTAAATAAGATATTTAATTTAGCACCTTGTGTCAGGGAATCAGCTAGATAGGGTGAGAAGGAAGAATAAGACATGCATTCTACTCTAAAGGAGATTGTAATCTAAATAGATATCTGTGCAACCAGGTACTGATCCAAGAAACCTTTGGGAAGAGTACTATGATGGAATATTAAAAACCATACTACTGGTGCTCAGAGGAGAGAAATATTTCAGAATGGGTGCACAGAACAGGTAGCATTTGAACAATCTATGAAGGATGAAATCTTAAGGGTACCTTTTACTATTTATTGCCTTTACTGCTGTTCTTCTCTGGGAAATACTGGAAGTTGTTTTTAACATGGGTATTGAAATTTTTATATTTTTTCTACATAAAGAAAAGCTAATGAAGTTCTAATGAAGTGTTAAGGAATCAGATCTGTATTGATACATTTACTAACATCAGCATCATGTAAAATAATCTTATATCTTCTCGAGACACATCAAAGACAACCCTCCAAAAAAGATACATTAAAAGAGAAACTATATATTTTATAACTCATTCACTAAAATATGGATTAGATGACCATCTAGAGTATTTCCCATTTAATATGTGTAATAAAGCATCTGAAACTGAGGTCATTACAGTAATGATAATGAAGAATATGGCAAGTTAGTTGCTGAAAAGGTCAGAGATGGTCAGATATCAGCAGTAATAACAATAATAATGATTAATCATTACTTTAAGGATTGCAGCAAATACATTCCCAGAGGAAATCTCCCTAAATCTACAGAATGGAAAATCAAGGAAAGCAATGGGGGCAGTTTCCACTTTACCCCTTTGCCCTTGTGCTGTCTCGTCCATCCAAATGCAAAGATGCAGACTGTGCCTTCTTTTTTTTTTTTAATAAAGAGAGAGAGAGAGACAGAGAGAGAGAGAGAGAGAGAATCAATTTTTATTTAGTTTTTTATGTGGCTTTCTTTGCTCCGAGACTTTGTTGTGTTCATGGTGCTGGGAATTGAACTCGTGTGCTCACACTTGGCAGGCAAAACACCGTAACCGCTGAGCAGCCCCTGCAGCCCCCAGGCTGTGCCATCTTAAAAGGTTGTACTGCAACCATCAACTGGTTAGATAAACTGGGTTAGATAAATGTAAGTCATTATCAAATGTACAGTATATACTACTAGTCAGATATGATTTGAATTAGTTCAAGTTTTCCTAGAATGTTAGAAATTGGAGAAATCACTAGATATATTTGATCAGAGCCTTTTTTCCTAATCTTATTTCTACTTTTGTATTGACTAAATTTTGCTGAGATAAAAGTCCTCTCCTCATAATGAAATTTTCTTCTACTCTGCTAATTGTCTGTTTCCTCAGTACCTTTACTGAAGTATGGCAAGGATTGAATAAAATTCCACCCTCAAGTGCTTGTCTCAAGACCTTGCATGTGATAAGTGACCCTAAGTGGCAGCAGCTCCTGTTATTGTTACACCCCTTATTCTCTCAGGCACTGAGCACATTTGTTAACATGGTCCTTAATAGGGCCACCAAGTTTCTAAAGCTTGTGATTCTAATTTGTAGAATTCCTAAGGAGCTGTGAAAATGAGTAAACAGAGGCCAAAATACCTACATTGCTGAAAACACCCTCTAACACCCTCGATTCTTGCAGAATTGAAACCTAACTCAGAGTGGTTCTTTGTAGGTGGCTGAGTTAAAAGAAAACAAAACTGAAACTCAGCCAATCACAGGCAGTCAACTGTGCATTAAGTGGTCTTGAATTTTCCACTATGGTAGTCCAGATAATTTTTGTTTAATTTTAACCATATACTTTCTTAGCTTTACTTCTACACTGACCCTACAAAAGCCTTCCCTTCCACCATCTTCGGCAGAACTCAAACTGTTTGTGGTTTGCTGCTGCCCAGTTCATGGATTATTGTTTGCTCAGATAAATTATTTGAATTTTTAATATTCATAAGTTTATCTTTTGACAGAACTATGGAAAGATGTTTTGAAATTCAAGGTTATATTTAAAAGGTTTTTTCTCCTAGAATTATGCATTTTGATCTTTTCCTAGCACATCGCATTGAAATTCTATAATTATTTCTTGCCTGATTCTTTCCCTTTTCCATCTCATTTTCTTGATAGATTGGACGTAGCTTCTTCTGCCCAGTTAGGGAATACCAATGCCACCTTCACTTCAATATGGGTTTGAGGAGCAGTTATATGATTTGACTTACAGATGAACAAAATAAAGAAAAGAAAAGCTTATTGAAGGTTAAGCAAGCCATAACTATTCCAAAAGAAATAAGGTTCACTAAATGTCATACCACAGGCCAAAAAAAATCCCACCAGGGAAAAGAGTTAAAGAAAGAAAGAAAGAAAGCAACCTCAGGTGCGAAAGTTCTTGTAAAGCATAAAGGCACAGAAGGAAGTCCTCAACGAAAGGACGGATAGACTTAATTTCTTCAAGTCAAAAAAGCAACATAAATAAAACTAAAATTAAAACAAAGTAGGAAAAACATTTGCAACACATGTAACAGGATTTATATATTTATTATATAGGGAAATAAGTCATATGTGTGACTACGTATATGAAAGGATTTTCTAATAGAAATTAGACACTTCAGTTTATAAAATGGGAACAGCTTATGAAATGGTCAAAAATGAATATTACACATTCCTTACAAATGTGGGTGTAAAAGAATATTTTGAAAATAATATACACTAAGTGTATATACACTCAAATGAAATATTTAATAATACTTAGAAAATATTCACACCTTGCCAAATGAAAATGGTTATATCAGCATGTTTAATATGATACAAATTTTTTGGTAACTGTATAGTTTGACAAAACTAATAAAATATGATTAATTTGGAAGATATGACTATGGATCTTTTAATTTTTCTTTAGCTTTTTTATCTTTTCCAAAATTTCAACAAGAAACGTAGACAGTTTAACCAAAACTATAACATACATTACCTTTAAAACACACCTTAAGCAGATTAAACATAGTGTGGAAAATTTCATTCCAACATATTTTTTTTAAAAAGTTAATGTTCTTCCCTTGATAATTCCTCCTCTAAATCTCAGTTTTATTCTATTATTGCAATACTTGAACAGAGGTGTCACAAATCTTTTATTTAAGAATGTATACCACAGAGAAAATAAGTGGAATTGCTATTAATGTCCAACCATAGAGCTAAATAAAGTTGTGTTGACTCAAAGGTGGAAAAATATACAACTATTAAATATGCATGTTTGAAAGAATAGGAAATTGCACAGTGATCTGTTCCAAGTGACCCAAATTATATCATTGCTCAAATACCTCCCTTTTGAAAAAGCTCCTCTGACCACTTCATTTAAAACCACAGTCTCCCCACTCTGTCGCAGTATTACTCAGTATTACTCTACCACACTTAACCTGCACAGAGTTTTTGCATACACTTAGCATCTTCTGCCGGACCACATCATTTCATTTTGTTTTGAAGATCATTCATTGTCTGTTTCCCTATCTAATGAGAGGATGAATGAATACAGGTAGATACATATAAAAAATAGAAAGATGTACAGCAAAAAAAATGTATTCTTTAGCTGGTGTGATTATGAGTAGTGAATATTTTCTTTAGACTTCCTAGATATACAAATTTTCTGCAAAGTACATGAGTGCAAGTGTGTGTGCGTGCATATGTGTGTGTGTGTGTGTGTGTGTAAGAGAGAGAGAGTGTGTTTAAAGAAATTTAAAGTAGATCTTTATCATCTAAATCATTGTAATAATTCTGTATCTTTAAAGACCTCCCAGGGAAACTGTCTCATCAACCTGCATCAGATTTTAACATCCTTAAGAATCCAGAAATACTTCTGACTAACGTAGTTCTGTTGCCGCTTGCAAGGTTCGAGAGGGCCTGTGGTTGTACTTTCAGGCATTAAGGCAGGTGTTGAAGACAAGAAAAAGAAGAGAGACACATTTTTTACAGTAAAGGAGTGATGACAATGGAAAGAAAGGCAAGCAGGAGGGAGAGAAGCAGAAAGAACGCAAACACAGGAGTTGCAAACGTTGGTGTTGGTGGGTCCTCAAGGCAGGGTGTGCTGGAACGTGCCTGGTGGGGTGCAGCAAGGGCGTCCTAGCAGGGAGCTCTTAGGCTAATGCTTACTCCTGGTTTTAGCCTTCGCCAGCACCCGTTGACTCCAGGCATCCAGCTCATTGACAACTTCATTTACCACCTCCTGAGCCACTCAATGTCACAAAACTATTTTGATTGTAAAAAGCGACTACTTTAAATTATCCTTCAATGGACTATTTCCCCGAGGCATTATCTGCAGCTTTATTTTATTGGATACTGTCTTTTGGCTTGGTTTTAATCCTTGACTTAGTGCAATCTTGACATGTGCTTAGATGATTCTAGAACAACTTTAAAACCATCCAAGATGGAACACAAACAGGTAAATCTGGAATAGGAAAGAGAATCACATTAAAATTCCAGAGCTGAGCTTGTAATTACCTGTCGGTTTTATCACTGCAGGTGTTTGGTCCCAGCCTTTGTTTTTCTCTGAAACTTGAAGAATTGTCTGTCAGGCTGGTATGATCCTGTTTCGATCTTCTAAGAGATGATGAACACTAAACTGGTCATTTTTGTCACAGAATGATTTTGATAAGCAAACTTTGATAGTTTTTTTTTTCAAAAGAACCCAACTTATCTTCAACTGTTCTTGTTAGCTTCTAGTTTCTTTTTCCTAAGAGAGAGGGAGCGAGAGAGAGAATCAACTTTATTTAGTTTTTCATCTGGTTTTTGCTGCTCTGACACTTAGTTGTGCACATGGTGCTGGGGTTTGAAACTGGGTCCCCGTGCATGCCAGGCAAGTGCTGTAACCGCCGAGCCAATGCTCCAGCCCTTCTATTTTCTAATATTATTTCTTATGTAAACATTTTCTAGATCTTCCACCCTCCTGAAGCTGAAGGGTTCAGTCTGACACCAGAGTTTCATTGGGTGTTTGAACTCCATCAGTTCTCATGGATTAATTATACTTCGGCTCTGATTTTGAATTCTGCTTCCATTTTTATATCCAGGTGAAATGTGTTTCGTTTTTTTTTTTAAGAGAGAGAGAGGGGGAGAGTGAGAGAAAGAGAGAATCGATTTTATTTAGTTGTTTTTGCATGTGGCCTTCGTTGCTCTGACACTTTTTTGCGTATGTGGTGCTGGGGTTCGAACTCATGTCCTCGCTGATGACAGGCAAGTGGGTAACCGCCGAGCCACAGCTCCAGCCCCTGAAATGTATTCCTTTAGGCACCAGCATTACCTGAATTCATGCTGATTTCTGTGCACCTTCAAGCCACTTGTGCCCTGCCCATTCTGCCCCAGGCTGCTGAGGCCCTGTGGTTTGGTGGCCTCCAGAGGAAATGGAGTCAGGAGACCCAGGTTCAGGTTCCGGTTGTCTCCTCCTTCCTCTGTGGCCTAGGTTAAATTTGGTTGAAGTCTCTAAACCTACAATGGGTGATTGTGAATGTAAACTATAAGAGCAAATGTAGAAATGTTTCTGAAATCAGAAACATAAAGGTTCTTCCACTGTTCCTGATTTTGTTTTGAGTAGTTTGTTCCTTGAGTCTCTCCTTGGTCCTTCCTATCAGAAGATGCTCTTCCTCCAGCTCCTTCAGTTAACTTCACATCTGCTTTTAGATGTCGTACTAACTGTCCCTGCCCCAGGAAGACTCTTTGACCTCAGGGAGTTTCCCCTTCAGATAGGCTTAACAACATCAAACACCTCTGCCCCTTAGCGCTTGGGAGGGTTGGAATTTTCCATTGATCTATTAGATCATTTCATTATTAAAAATCCACATAGGGGTTGGAGTGGTGGCTCAGAGGTTGGAGTGCTTGCCTGGCATGCACAAGGACCCTGGTTCAAACCCTAGCACCATATACACAACTAAGTGTCAGAGCAACAAAAACCAGATGAAAAACTAAATACAGTTGATTCTCTCTTTCTCTGTCTCACTCTCCCTCCTCTCTTTAAAACAAAACAAAACAAAACAAAAACAAAAAAAACTCCACATGGCAGTGCCAGAGAGGTGGCTCAGTGGTAGAACACTTGCCTGGCATGCTCAAAGTCCCAGGTCCAAGCCCCAGCACCACACTTTATATGCAAGTACATAAAAAGGAAAAGCAAAAACCAGATGCATAAAATTAATTCTCCCCCTCCAAAAAAATACTATGTGTCCCAGGAGGCAGATCACCTGGATCCTGCTCCTAACTGATGCTTTCCAGATGTGTAACTGTGGGTATTATAAGGAATGTCTCTGTGACTCAGTGTTTGAGCCTATAAAACCAAGATGATTACACTGCCTACCCCGTAGGACTGCTGTGAGAATTGGGTGAGCCAGTACACGTCAACCACTTAAACTGCACAGGCCACACGGACAACACTCAGTGAGGGTCACCTGCCACTGTGAGCGGGGCACCTACGTGGATGCTCCATAAGAATAACGACTCGTCTTTCAAGTGCAAAGACAAAGCTTGGCTTAGAATAAATGCATAATACAGATTTGGTGAATGTAATAACGAATGGTTGAATTCATGGATTTAAGGTCTAAACTGGTACTCATCTTAAAATACTGGGATCATATCTATTCCATTATCCATGTTGCCTTAAATCAAGTAAGTGCTGGTTTTAGACCCTCTGTCTAAATTTAGACGCTTTAATTCCCTAAGTTGCAGGTAAAACACTGGTAAGTATTCATATATACTCTAAAGTTTCAAAATTTGGGTTCGCCTAGTTGGTTGTTGTATCTAAAATAATAATCATTTATTAGCATGCAAAGAACTCTGCTAGACATTTTAAACAATACAAGTACTGACTTTTTCTCTATTCAAGATCTGGTTGGGAAGTTATAACAATGTAAGTCTCCTGTGATAATACCAAAAGAGGAGTATATAATTCTGTCTGTTGGTGGCAGATGGTAGAGAACACTCAGCCTCAGGTCAAGAAAAGATGGAAAAATTAAAAATTACTATTTCACTTTTCCTCCCTCTATCAAGTCCATGATTTTGTTAATACATAAAATAATTCTGAATTTATTTTTCTTACCCTCTGTTCTATAATTGCTATTTTTTGTCTTAATGGAGTATTCTAAAGTTTTATTGATAGAAATAACTTGAATCATTTTCACAGTTTTAATTTTCTTAGTGTTAAAAATCAAGATATGATTGTAAATGTAAAGAAAAGCTCACATTGAGACAGCAAAAAGTTTGTTATTAGATTACATGAAATACATACTTTTTGAAAGAAAAATCAATATCTCTAAGAGATATTTACACTTCCATGTTCATTGCAACATTATTCACAATAGCTAAGATGTAGAATCAACCTGAGTCCAACTACAGAAGAATGGAAAAATAAAATTTGATTTACAAAGTGGAATATTATTTAGCCTTAAAAAATAAGAAAATTCTGTCATTTGGGATGAACCTGGAGGACCTAGAGGACCTAATGCTAAGTGAAATGAGCAAGCAACAGAAAGATAAATACTGGGTGATCTCACTTATATGGGGAATCTAAAAAGAATTTGATCTCATAGACCTAGAAGTAGATTGATGGTTTCAAGGGACTAGTGGAAATGGGATGTCGGTCAAGGGGTAAAAATGTTCAGAACCAAGCGGGTACAGGATGAAGTCAGCTGAGGAGCTTCTGAGAAAGGTTTTCTCCCTAATTAAAAACAAAACAAAACATACTTTTTTTTTCTGCCTTGACATTGTTCTGGGAGGTTGTGATGTCTGGAGTCATAGAAGTCTTCTTGAGATGCTTGGATAAAAGCCCACGAACTGGACATATTATAGCAGAAAGATAGGAAGAATCTGGGCTTCTGATGACATCTCCAACTGCTATACTCACCTTCCTGTTGTATGAGAAAATAAAAGTGCTTTACTTACTACCTTAAGTTAATTATTCTGCTACAAGCTGTGAAAACTATATGATACATCAGCGAACTTTAACCTATGTACTGCAAAACCAAACAGTATTAACTAACCAAATTATTTTCAAAATGAGCCTACACGAATCAGTGAAATATTTAGAACAGGGTGATGAACTGGCCCATGGGAGTTGGAAATTGTAAGTTCCACCATTTCATCTCTGACATCAACTAGTTAAGCAAACATTGCTGAAAAAGTCATAGACCTCTTGCATGTTCAATTTCTTTACCTTCAAAATGAGGGATTTGTGGGGGCTGGAGCGGTGGCTTGGTGGTTACAGCACTTGCCCTGCATGCACAAGTACACAGGTTCAAACCCCAGCACCCACATACACAACTAAGCATCAGAGCAACCAAAGTCATGTGAAAAACTCAATAAAAAAAACTTGATTCTCTCTCTCTTTCACTGTCTTCCTCTCTTTTTTTAAAAAAAATGAGGGATTTGCATTGAGAAAGCACATAGGTTCCTTGCAAACCCCTAACATTCTTGGAATCTAGGTTTACAGTAGTGTCAAAGTTTGGGTTCCCTGAGGAATCCCATCCAATCACACATACATTTGCAGAAGGTTTAATAGGAAGCGACTTGAGGAGCGGGTGGAACAGATAGATGCAGGTGGGGCCAGAGGGAGAAGATGAGCTGCCAGGTGGACTCAGTGGAGGCCTCTGCAGAGGCTATGGCGCTGCTGAGGGTGGGGTATTGGAGTGAGGAAGCTGAGCCTCAATTACCCCCACAGTAGTCAGCCCCTGCGGGAGGCTGTAACTGTGGGTGAAGCAGCTTCTTTCCTGCGAAGGCAGTCGGCATCCGTGCTGGTGGCCAAGGGCTTTCTGTGGCAAACACCCCAGCAGCGGGAGCTTTCATTCCTGAAGGGGATCTGAGCAACACACCCACCAGAGAGAGGAACCAAAGTTCACCTGTGTTAACAACGTAAGCTTGATATGTTTCTTTCTTTCTAATCACTGAATTATAATTAAGTATAGAAACCTTCAAACTTCTTCAAAAAGTAGAGGGACTAGCATAATGAACTCCCACCTACTTATCTGCCAGCCTCGAGAGTGACCCACAGACTGCCATTCTAGTTTCATGTGTTCCCTATCTCCACATTTTCCCCTTCTGCTGGAATACTTTATTATTATTTATTTATTTATTTTTGGTACTGGACATTGAACCACTTAACCACTGAGCCACATCCCCGGCCTTTTTTCTATTTGATTTTGAGGCAGGGTCTTGCAAAGTTGCTTAGGGTCTCTCTAAGTTGCTGAGGCTGGCTTTGAACTTGCAATCCTCCTTTCTCAGCCTCCCAAGTTGCTGGGATTACAGGCATGCACCACCATGCCCAGCTTGGAGTGCTTGAAAGTGAACTCAAATATTATAATAATTAATTATGGTTGGTTAAACAGCATACTATAGGTTACTTAGGGTGTCCATGTGTGTCTCTAATCTTAAAGATTTTCATCTATTAGAGTATGTTAAATCAAAATATCAATAACGTGTAGCTTTCTCCCCCTCCTCTATGAATTAATTTAAAGGGCTTCTCATGGATCCCCCAAAAGACCTTCAGGCCTAGGAGTTTTCATCCAGCCCTTTTCACCCTGCAGTAGGAAACTAAGGAGCATGGGCCTGGGCTTTAGACTGGGAACACAGGTCCCATGACTCCCGAGCTGATTAGGGGCTCCCAGTAGTGGTGCTTTGATGGTTAAGTGCGCAGATGAACGACTGCCGGCCCTGAAGCCTGACTCGGAAAATGATGGTTCTGTAGCTCGCAAGGTCAGTAGATACAGGGTTTAAAATAGTGTTTGTTTTTGCTATGCCCTCACTTTTCAAAAATTTTTCCACATAATGACCCTGTTCAATCATTTTCAATTCCAAACAACTATGTCTGGTGACACTTCTAATAAAATGGAAGGTCTCAGCCCCATTACCATAAAAGGGATCCCAGACCAAAAGAACCACTAACAAAACGAAAGGCCTGATTCCTCTTCAGAGTCAGCTGGAGGCGTAGAAAGATAGACACTGGGGGAAAGTTCAGGTCAAATCCTCCTCTTGAGCCACCTGCTCAGGAGTTCATGTGAGGGATCTGCTTCTTTGCTTTCTGGGGATGCATCTTTAACCCGGTGCTGTTTCCTCCCCTGTGAGAGGCTGACTGCAAAGCTAGACAAACGCTTTTTAATTCTTCAGTGATTGTGATTGCCTTAAGCATGAAGGCCCAGGAGAGTCTAATGCGTGTGCACCACGGAAGGACAGGTGAGGGCTAGAGACTGCAGGGCCTATCCTAAAGCAGGGGATGAGGGAAGGCAAGCGGGGCAACCCAACGAGGACACTTACCTGAAAGCACAAAAGTCAGCTGACTGAATTCACATGACAATAAAATCGCCCTGAAAGCAAAGCTCTCTACCATTCACCCTTGTGTTATCAGGTCCAGTAAGTTAGTTCTGTTCCTTCTGTGATAAGAAGTTGGTTTGTTTGCAGTGCTGGTGGTTGAACTCAGGGGTACTTTACCACTGAGCTGTATCCCCAGCCATTTATTTATTTTATTTTGAAATAGGGTTTCCTTAAGTTGCCCAGGCTGTCCTGGAGGTGAGGATAAAAACATGTAAGAAATGTGGTGCTTCTAATGCTGCTTGAAAAGCGGCTGAAATAATGAATCGAAGGTCTAAAGCTCAAAGAATGCAGAATATACTTGGGGACTAAAACGCTGACATCGTGTGGTACTTCTAGGATGCTGGTGAAAAGAGGTTTTTGTTTGGAAGCATATGTTGGGAGGTCACGAAGTGGAAGAGAGTTTTAATAACTCTTCTAAGGTTCAGTATCATTGAGGCTGGGCAAAGACTGCTTAAATTATTTTGCTTCAAAGGAATAATGACTTGGAACATTAGATAGAAAACTCTAAGAAATTTTAGCAGACCAAACCCAATAACCTAAAGTTAATGTAACATAATGCACAGTTATATATCACAATCAAGTTGAGTTTTTCCTGGATTGCAAGGTTAACTTAACATTGGAAAATCAATTACAGACATGTACCACAGCAAAAGAGAAAATACGTAGAATATCTCAATAATAAAGAAGTATCTGACAAAATGGAATATATATTCACTTTAACAACAAAAAAACCCAGCCTTCTAGCTGGGGGTCCTGGTGCAAGATCCCTAGTACTGCAAAGTAAACAAAAGAAACAAAACATCGTCATCAACAACAAAAACCTTTTTAGCAAAGAGGGACTAGAACTAACTGGCTAAAGCTGATAAAGGGCATCTACACATTTAATAAAATGTTGAGAATTTTCCTTTCAAAGTAAAAAAAAAAGAAAAGACAAGGTTGATTGCTATTATAAATTCTGCTCATCCTTTTATTAGTGGCCTTTCCCAATGCAATTAAGGTAAATTAAATAAGTAAATAAAAATGCTTAAGGATTGGATAATAATAAAACTGTCTGTTCCCAGATAAGATCATGTGTAGGAGAAAAAAATCATTTGGAAAAAAAAATACAAGCTGATGGATACAAAGAAACCAATGTATAAAAATCAGTTGTATTTCTACAGTCCAGTATTGAATAGTTAGTTAAAAATTTAATTTTAAAAAAGATGCTAACATTCATATTATCAAAAATATAGATTCTAGAAATAAATTTAAGATGTATAAAACTTATAGATTAAAATGACAAATGTTTATTTAAATAAATTGGAAAAGTCTTAAATCATGTTATATACTATGTTCATGAAGTGGAAACTTCAATATCATTAAGGTTAGTGTTCCCCAAGTTGATATTTAGATATAATTCTAGTAAAAATCCCAAAGGTTTTTTTTTCTTATTTTCTCTGAAACTGACAAGCTGATTCTAATATGTATATGGAAAATCAAAGGGCCAGAGGGGGAATTTAATTTAATATATATATAGGCATTTATAATGCATCATTAATTCAACAGCTTATTAGTTTAGAGATAGGCAAATTGATCAAAGGAATAGAGAGCCACGAAGAAAAATGTAAATGGTGTATGTATGAGTCTGCTTCAGCTGCCATAACAAAATACTCTAGGCTGGGTGCTTAAACATTTATTTCCCACAGTTTTAGAGACTGATATTAGACTGGGAAGTCCAATATCAAGGTGCCAGCAAATTTAGTTTCTGGTAAGGATCCCTTCCTGGCTTGCAGATGACCGCCTTCTCACTATGTCCTCACATGACAGAGCAATCTCTCTTCCTGTTCCAATAAAGCCCAACCCTCACGAACTCTTATAACCCAAATTATTTCTCAAATGTCTGGTCTCAAAATACCACCATACTGGGAGTTAAGACTTTAACAAATGGATTTTGGGGAAGGTACAAATAAATCCATTGGCATGTGGATGCTTAATTTATGACAGTAGTAGTATATTTCAGGGGCTTCAGTAAATAATGCTGGTACAACTAGATATCCATGTGGTACCAAAAATTGTGTCTGTACCTTCTACCACATATGATAATCAGTTCTAGTGGAATCAAAACTTAAATGTAAAAGAAAACTCTTAGACAATTTAGGACACTTTCTTTATGAGCTAGAACTGGGGAAGGATTTTTTTTTTAAATAAAACACATAAAAACAACAAACCATATAAACAAAGATTAATCAATTAAAGTACTTTAAAATCAATTAAAGTGCATTAAAACTAAGAACCTCCATTCGTTAATATTAACCATGAAGCTAGTAAAAGGAAAAGCTATGAAATCAAGATATTTGTAATACATTTGGAAATGAGCAAAAGAAAACACCCTTTACAGAGCAGGAAAACAACCAATAAACATGAAAAGATGTGCAATCTCATTAGTACTGTAACTGTAGAAATACAAGTTAAAATACTAAGAAGTTCATGCAAAGACTTTTTTTATCACTAAATTACAAAAAATCTTATAATAAGTATTGGGAAGCTTTGGAAATTTTCCATCTATCCATCTATTATCTATCTATCTGCCTTTCTATCTATGGCTAGTGACAGTGTTAATCAGTGCATCAGGTACACAAATCAGTTTGGTATTAATAATGCAGATGCACACATCCGTGACCCAGTAATTCCAATCCCAGATACATCTAGAGAAATTCTAGATTGTAAACCAGGAGAAATGAATAAAAATGTTAACGATAGCACTATTTGAATAAACATGGGAAACAATCCAAATGTCTACCAGCAAAGAATGAACAAATACCACAGTGAACATGCATGAATTACAGCTGCACGCTGCCGTGTGTGACTCTTTGGAACGTCATGCCACTTGGGAAAAAAACATAAAGAACGTGCATATGATTCCATGTATATAAGGTTTGGATTTAAAAATCCGTATTTTTACACATTGACACATGGTAAAATTACATGTTAAGATGGCAAGGTACTGGGCTGGTGCAGTGGCTCAGTGGTTACAGCACTTGAACGGCATGCACGAGTGCACGGGTTCAAACCCCAGCACCCACTTACACAACTAAGTGTCAGAGCAATCAAAGTCATGCAAAAAACTCAATAAAGATTGATTCTCTCTCTCTCTCACTGTCCTTCTCTCTTTAAAAACATTGTTTCTCTCTCTCTCTCTGTCCCTCTCTCTTTATTTTAAAAAAAAAGATGGCAAGGTACTGTTAATGGAAAGTTCAGTTCAGACTGGGAAGAGGATTGAAAGAAAGGAAAAACACTGGATCTGGGGAGGATTTTTAAAGGATCTAGTTATATTCTTTTATGCTATCCATTGAATCATTTTATTTGTTCTTTATGTATATGTTAAGTATTTTGCATCAATTGAATAGTTGAAAAGTTTTAAAAAGGAAATACCTGTTAGCAATCTTTCCATTGATTATATCTAATCAGTGGTTTTTAAAGAGAATATTTTCTTATAGAAATCATTTCCTGGCATTAATACTGGAATAGAAGCAAAAAATAAATCCTCATTATCCCAGTAAACATGACAGGAAATCTTCAAAGAGGAACTTGAGGCAGAGAAGGAGGGAGAGAATAAAATAACCACCCGCCTACATGAAGCCAAAAAGTCTGCCTTGGAAAAGGCGCAAGCGAGACACGCATCCCCCCAGCCCACATCGCCTTAACTCCGGTGATAAGGCTGTAAATTCTCTTCCCGGGCCTGGAGCTTAGTGTAAACACTCCAAGAGCCTGCAAGACCACAGAGAGAGAAAGAAATGCCTTGGCTCTGGCTGCTTTTCCTCCGGGGGGAATGCTCACTATCAACTGTTGAATCACAAAGCCCGAAACTCTGCATCTACCCAGGGCGGTGCGCCCCTGCCAGGGGAGGAAGGGTCCCGGGATCCCGCGCAGCGCCCAGCTCCGGATCGAGCCGCAGCGGCTCGGTGCCAGCTCCATGGACTGCCCACCGGGTGCACCCAGGCCTCTCCAAGTTGAGGATTATTCTTCGTTTTAAGAGCTGGGACCGATCTGACCGCGCACCCTTTCTTGGTCCCTCGACTAACCAGCCTTGGGGAATTGAAACTCGTAAAGGTCCAGAACTGCCACTTGGGGAAACCCGGAAGAAGAAGAAAAAAAAGCTCCGGGCACGAGATTGATGGATGCTTCTTTCCATGTTCATGAAGGAAATTAAAGCACAAAGCACATCTTGCAGTTAATTTCGTTGCCTCGTGATGCGTTCTTGAGAACCAACACGCCACAGTGTGCAGCAATAAAAACTGCGCAGCCTGGGGGAGGGCAGGCGGCTCGCAGCTCCGCCCGCAGAGCCGGCTGGAAACTTCTCAGATAGCAGTTGGCAGAAACAGCTCAGCCTGTCAGATGCAGCACTTAAGGCTGATGGATATATATTATTTTTGTTTGGGAAAAAAAAATCCATTCTACCGTTAATGACTCCTGGAGTATTAGCTCAACTATTTTTCTTTTATATTCAAATAAAAGACGATTTAGAAAGGTTTCCCATGGTTCCTCAGTAACTTATGCCAGTTTATTTTAAAAATCAGCTTTATTGAAGTATAATTGGCATACAAAAAATTCGCTTAAGTTAAGTGTACATATTGACAAGTCGACTTTGTGCGACCACTACAGTTAAGATATACCATATTTCCAACACCCCCAAAACTCCCTGTGCTACTTTCCTGTCGCCTTCCTCCTCCCTTACACGCCTTGCCCCAGACAATCTCTGATCTGCTTTCTGTCACTATTGATTAGTTTTGCTGTTTCTAGAATTTCAAATAAATGGTGCTGGCTAATATATTTTTAATTTAGACTGTACCCCATTCTGATAAACTCCTAGTTTCTGAGATATTTCTCTTGATTCTCATTATTCAAAAGAGCAAAAATTCATTTTGCTTTTGTTTCTTTCCCTGTTCTGGCTTTAAACTTAAAAGCCAAAAAAATTAAAGACATCTAACTGAAGTGTAAATACACGCAACTCACAGAGCTTTTTAAAAAGAGCATTTCTATTACATCCAACTTAACTAGACAAGTTACCCAACCCCATGGCCAGTGGCTTTTTCCAGGATTGTGACAAAATCCAAAGATCCATTTACAATATTCATTAATAGAAAAGAAAACTGAGAGATGGGCCAATTATGAAATAGTGGTGGGCAGGGGAAGTGCCAGTTGTAATTACCTATAAAATTTTCTTTGTCCGGTACTGATTGGGGCCAACAAGGAAGATAGTCTCTCTCCCCACATTTCTGAAATGCCTTCTGAGATCCAGGGCTGTTTTGCATGATACCGTGGTCCTGAGCTCATTGACAATTGTTCTGGCTCAGATAGAACTGAAAATTCTTTGTTGTGGGCAAATCCAAGGTTCTCTCTCTTCACAAGAATGTGTTCCTAGTCACACAGCATCTTAGGACCTCAGAAATTGACTTGTCTCCTTGCACAACGTTCACTTATTTCCTACATCTTCCAGGCCATGAGCTTTGGAGACTTTCCAAGAGGGCTGCAAGTCACCACAATAGAAAATGAGAATACAGACTGTTTTCCTGCCTTCTATTTTTGTTACACCCCATATCTATTTTAATGGCAATTAAACTCTGGTGCCCTCCCTTATCTCTGAAGGCTAATGTATTTAATTCCACCACTCCCAAAGGGAATAATCCCAAATCTAAAGCCTGTACAATATTAAAGACCCATGAATGCTTAATCAGAGCAAACAGAGGATTTGGTTAGTGTAAACTACAAAAGCTTGTGTCTTTTATGTCCAGAGACCAGGACTGAAAGAAGATGACAATAAATCATTTCAAGAAACAGCATAATGTAAATGTTGTGTGTTTATTTAAAACTTCATATGATCATTTATCTAGAGCTGCAGGCCAGCTTCAGAAAGTGACTTGTCATAACGAGGTTCAGAGGTGAGCTGCATTCACGAGTGACAAGACATGGTCCCTCCTCCTTCAACTGACTGATGGGAAAATGATAAGCTCTTAGTACGACCAGAGAATTCATGAGAGGAATGCAAGATTGACACAAGCTTCTGATAATTCTTTAACAACTCATAGTTTAGGTATCAGAGCACACAATATTAACATGGCTTTAAAGAGAATCAAAGGAAGTGATTTTTTTGTGTGTGTCAGATTTGGAGTGAAAACTCCAACCTGGTATCATCCTTAAGTTAGCTTTCTATAAAAAGAAATAAGAAGGACAGCAATATGAGTGGAAGTGGTGTGGGGATTTGGTTGCTTTTTGAGTGCTTATTTTAAGTAAGAGGAGGAGGAGGTGTCCTGCAGGGCTTTAGAGCTGGGGCAGGCTCTAGCCGCAGAATGCCTGGATTTGACTCTTGGCTCTGCCTCCTCTCAGCTGGGGTAAGACTGTTCTTTCCCTCAGTCTCCTGTCATCAATGGGGTGACAACAAAAGCACCAGCTTCAAGGATTTGCTATAAAGATTAAACATGTATGGAGTGCTCCAGCTGTGAATAAGTGCTGACGCTTTGGAGCAAGAGATCCAAATATCACATGAGAAAAACTTGGAAGTGGTTTCCCTAGAAGGTGGCGATAGGTAAGGATTGAGAAGAGCATTATCTTCTTCTGTAACCCTGATGATTAGGTTTCCTGGAAAGAACAAGCTAAATTATTCTCAAATTGTTTTTGATGTGAAGGGTACATGCAATTCTTCCCTGCTTTGACTCAAAACCAAGATATAGGAAGCCAGAGTAAGTCCTTACTTTAAAAGGACTGTCTTTTAAAGAACATGTCCTTTTTTTTTTTTTCTTTTCTTTTCTTTTTTTTTAATACCATAGAACTAGGGAGGACTCTGTGCACTATATGCTTTGGACTGCTGGGATTGTGGCAAACATGATCAAACATACTAAGTCTGACTTCTTTAAAAGACAGTGCTGCTAACAAGCAAAATTAGGCCAACAAGCTGCAAGGTTTGACCTGCAGCAAGAGCTTAAAAGCTGTATTAATCTGTTCACAACATTCCACTGACAGTTGGTGTGCTGGTGGATTTTTTTTTTCCACCCTCACTGACTTATTTGATTGTGGAAGAACGGAGGGGAACCCTGATGAACTTTCAACTCTATGATAGAACAGAGAAGATCATGGGGAGTTAATTTTCTTATGTGGATGCTAATGTGTAATAATGCTCTTCGCACTCACACATTTCCAAAGATATAAAGAAATTCTAAGGAATCATTCTCATAAAAAGAATATAGGTTAGTAGTAGTTAGGAGAACTGATCCTTGGAAAGAAAATGGATATGAATAATATATAAAGCAATCTCAAAAATATTAAAATCTTCCAGTTTGTATGAATGTTAATAAAAATCTCAAAATAATTCAAAGGGAAAGTGCTGTGTTTCATCAGTCTCACTACCATCTAATGCAGCTCTTCTTCTTCTTCTTTTTTTTTTTTTAAGGACAGTGAGAGAGAGAGAAAGAATCAATTTTTATTGAGCCTTTCACATGGCTTCCACCGCTCCGACACCTCGCTGTGTACGTGGGTGCCGGGATTTGAACCCTCGTACCTGCGCATGCCGGGCAAGCGCGGCAACCACCTAGCCACGGCTCCAGCCCCTAATGCAGCTCTTCTAAATCTGAAAAGGTAAGTCTTTTTTAATGCTATGATGATGGCACTTAAGCTATGTAATTTATTCTAATTTTCCCAAGGAAAGTGTTAGTGTATGTGTGCATAATTGCACATTGTTTGCCCAGGTAAACGAGGATTACCGGGTTTTTAAAAATCAATTATGCTATTCCGTTGAGATCAGTGTGTTATTAATGGTAACTACACCAATTAACCCTGGCACTTTCAAATCCTGTTTTAAGACACTGAAGCAGTAAGATAATGTACTTGTTAACATGGTTTTCTCACTTCCCTTTAATTTGCTTGAATTTAAATCTGAAGTTTTCTTATAAAAAATCCAGCCAACATTTACATGGATATTAAAAGCATCGAAGAGGCAAAATTGCCAAGCCTTTGCCTTTGAGACATGTAATCCAGATAGTGAGAAAGGATATAAATACATGGTGTTTTATTATGGAAGGTAATGTAACTAACTAGCTTTCCAACATTTTTTTTTAAGAGAGAGAAACAATGAGAGAGAGAGAGAAAGAGAAATTCATTTTATTTAGTTTTTCATGTGACTTTCGTTGCTCTGACACTTCATTGTGTTCATGGTGCTGGGGTTTAAACTCTTGTCTTCACAAATGCCAGGCAAGCGCCCTAGCAGCTGAGCCACCCCTCCAAGCCCAACTTTACAACATTTTTGAAGCGCTTTCATTGTCTATAGGTGATGAAGCTTCATAAAATTCCCAGTGGGAATATTTGCTGGAAAAATTCAGTTCCAAGGAAGAAAGTTGGTGGGAGAGAGAAGGCAGAGCTGTGCTTGCAGGGTGGGAAGGCAGGAAGCAGGGGAGGTAAGCGCCTGAGACAGGTGTCAAGAACCCTACATCCTCCCACCCCACAGGAACTTTGAGTTTCTCTTACCTGTCAGGCACTGTTCATTTATGAGGTAACCAGGGTACAAACTGAACAAACAGGTCTGGTTATTGCCTTCTCAGAGCCTACAAAAAAAATCTTCAATGATTATTTTAATTTTTGTTGCCAGACTCATTTGAGCTTCCACTTTAGAGGTGCTAAGTAGCAGGACACCTGCCAGTTCGTGCTCATCTCTCCCCTGTGTGACCCCTACCCTTACTCAGGAATGCAAGCTCTCATGTGTTACATTTCTCCCCACAAAAAAGAAAATTGTTTTCATAAATAATTAGATAAAGTCACATAAAAGATTGGAAGACTAAAGGGCTATCTCTCTCAGGAAATGTATTTTAACAGGAGACCCAGCCACAACTAAGGCCATAATTCCAGGCACCATCAAGCTTGCCCAGGAGGCCTTCTTTTATTATATTATTTTTAAGAGAGAGAGAGGGACAAAGAGAGAGAGAGAGAGAGAATCAACTTAGTTTTTCATGTTGCTTTTGTTGCTTCGACACTTCGTTGTTGTGTACGTGGTGCTGGGGTTCGAACCCGCATCCTCACGTACGCCAAGCAAGCGCCAGTAATCGCTAAGACACAGCTCCAGCCCTATCCAGGAGGCCTTTTTAATGGGGGAAGAGAAGACTTCCTTAACATCACCCATGACATCCCCTGGCAAATATATCCACAAGTGCTGCCTGATCACAGATCTAGCATTTCTTGAAAATGGCTTGAGTTTTTCAATATGTCAACTAAGTTGATCATTTCAAAGTATTTCTCAAAAGTCATTTAAGTGGAGAAAAATTTTTATAATAAAATGAGAAAGAAGGTTTATAAAAAAGATTTTTATAATAAAATGAGAATGATTTACTCTGGTCATACATACCTTGTGTCTCTTTTGGTTCTTTTGAGCACTATGATGTGTTATTTTTTTATTTTGTGATTATTTTCATACCAAAAATATCAGCAGAAAATAATTTTAAATATTTTCCAAAAAAATAAGGGCAGTGCTGGCATTATCTTTGCTAGAGATCAGAGGAGGAGGACTGAGGAGGTAAAAATCTCAATGTGCAGGACGTGTGTTGAAGAATGCCGGGCTTGTGTTTAAATTGCCCTGGATTGTATTTAGGTTTTAGCCAGCCCTTCAGAACATGTAGAACTTCGGTAAATTCTTTAACTTCTCTCAGCCTCAGCTTTGTCATTTGTAAAACGTGAATAACTGAATGCAGCATCTGTCTGATTGGATTGGCATAAGAATTTGGTGAATGAGTGTATCTCAAACTGTGAGCTCAGGTGAAGGCTCTGTCATTGTTAGTTCCTATGAGCCACTTATTTTAGGTGTTGAGAAAACAGCAGTGAATAAAGGTCCTTGATCTCGTGCAGATGGCATTCTAGAAGGAGTTCACAGAGAATAAGCACTTACATATATAACCTGTCAGGAGTGATAAGATATGAGGAAAACTCCAGCGGGAGATGGAGAGAGAGAGAGATGGTCTGTTGAGAGAGGGATTATTACAGATGGGAAGTCAGCGCAGGTCTCCACACCTAGGCAGGGAGCTGAGGAGGGAGCCACTTGAATTTCTGGAGGATGACTGAGAGAGGCAGAGGTCAGTATTACTGCCAATGAGTCTAGAAGCCCCAGCATTTGCCTTCTTTTCCAGGTCCACTTTTCAGTTGTTCTGTGCTTTTTGGCATGCCTATTCTCTTCATGACTCTTTCCCCAATTGCAGTACCAAATGCAAACACTTTTATGTGTTTCCTTGGAATTTTTGGCAAGGTAAAGAGACAGAATCTGGGATGAACTTCCAGGATTCCTAAAGTCACATTGCAGTGCTGCAGCCCGGGTTATGAGGAGGAGGTCGCTGTGAGAACTGAAAGGTTTCTTCTACTACTGCTGGTCTAGAACCACCCACATCTGTGGAAATCTGCACCAGCAAAATGATTGTTTTGCTTCAGGTTGCTTGCTAATCTTGGGATCCACCTCTCAATGATAGAAATATTCCCCAGACCCTGAACCAGGAAGCACCTGGGTCATTTTTGAATCCCAGTCAGCCTGTGTAAAAGCAACTATGCACAGTCCAAGGTGTCTCAACAGATTTGGGTGAATTTTCAAATATAAGTGGATTTATTGCTGGGAAGAACTAATTGATTGATGTAACTCACTCATGTCAAATCATTGCCCAGTTGTGAAAACTATGAGATGCAATTTATCAGTAAGCCACTTTCAATGCTAGGAATGGCTTTCTAGAAAACTCATTGCCTGAATCATAAATATGTTGAAACTAGCATCAGCCTGCAGCACTATGCCAAATACAAGCAATTGTAAGCAAAGATGATGACGTTTCTCTTAGCCAGGATGTTATTCAATCCACGCATCATTTATTGACTTCTTTCCTGAGCCTTACACTCCTGTTGTGGAAACTGGGATTAGAGGGACTGAAGAAGGAGGAACCTACCAATGATACACATTCATGAGAGAATTTCAAGACATGCTTGGGAATACCTGGTAGGTAGGGAAGGGGCAGAGACATCTAGAATCAGGGAATAGGTGTATAATCCTTTCATAAAGTGTGTTCCTGATTGTTGGTATCTGTGGCCTAATCAACATCCTTAATTTATTCGGATGAATAGTTGCTACTCTTGAGAAGAAAGAAGCAGAAGATGAGCAGACAAGAATGGAGTGAAAGGTGTCTCAGAACAGAGGAAGAGGGCTGAGAACTTTCTGCCCTAGGACAACCACAGGGTGGCAAGCCCTGGTTACAAGAAAGCATTGCATATATAACAGTCTTGTGGAGTTACCCAAGTCCCTCAAAGGTAGCAAACTCAGGTGAGATGATCCATGAGTCATTGTCACACAGTGTGCCAAGGCCTAGGGGGGTTCCAATCTGCTGCTTTTTTCTTTGCCCACATTGGCCTTTCCCTAATATCTACCAGGCAGCTTAATTTTAAGACTCTGTAGAATATTTCCTCTTCAGAGGCCTTACCCTAACTGAAAAGCCACTTCTTTCCCACTTGGTCTTCTTAGGACCTAGGTCCCATTTCTCTTAGGTACTGATCATTCATATAATTTCTAGTTCACAGGCCTGTCTTTCCAGCTGGACTCAGAGACCCAGTGGAGAGGTCTCTGTCTAGAAGGAGGAGCCTTTGGACTCAAGACCTGCTTTACAGTTTTCAGTCTAGACTCTAGTCTCTAGGGTAGGTGTCAGAGCCACTAGGTGGTAGTGCTAAGATTCACACCCAAGTTCAACTGGCTCCGATCAAAGTCTTTGACTGTGACACTACCTTTATAATATTTTGTAATATCCAGTATCAATCTTTTAACCCAAAGCAACAAATGAAGAATTTAATCAGCTAGTAGGGTAAAGAACCACTGGATGGTTCCCAAGTTCCACCACCCAGATATTCACATCCTTGGGCTGGATCTGGATGGACTCAGCAGTTAAAGGCCGAATGAAAAGGAGCTCAGTCCCTCCAGGATAATCTGGGGCCATGTTACTGAAAGCCATAGAGATTCCACAAGCCTAGAAACAGGAAGCAGCTCCTTTAATGAGTGCATGTCCTTGTCACCTTATGGATGAAGTTTGGGTTTGGGATAAGTTAAATCTGTGGTGACTATTTTAAAATCCCCTATTGTGTTTTCTCTGTTTTATATGCCCAGTATTTCCTATAGATGGCACTTCTGTAGCTAGACTTCCCATAGTGTGGGAGCTTGAGGGTTAATAAAATCACACAGTAATGTTTTCATATCTGCAAACACAGTTTTCTGAACCACTTTATCAAGATTCATAGCTGAGGCTTTGTGTTTTCTTGAATGGTTTTTACACTTTGTTTGAAAATGTCTTTCCACACACAGTATAATGGGGGGAAAAACCTCACACAAATAAGAAGTCCTGCTGGCAGGTGTTTTAACAGCTCTAAAACTACAAAGCCAAGAGCTCACTCTCATATCTTTAAAAATGACCAGGCCCTCTTGGGCCCCTATTATTGTTTTCT